>JARHVA010002690.1:1902500-2105000 GCA_037957365.1 Torreya grandis
CAACTTGTAAAGTAGGATAACATGTAATACTAAACTTCAAAAGTTGTGAACTAAATGCACGCATTACGATTGGGGTTTGAATTTGAAAATATTATAATGAGGAAGGATGATGTAACTATTCAAGGGTATTTCAAATGTTTTATAGGTGAACCTTTTGACAATTTCCTTTAGCTAACCTTGTGAAATGTGTGGGAAGAATCAAAAGTTTGATTTCATAATTTGAAATTAGTTGTTATCTGGCGCATGATGCTGCCAACCCAAGTAGATAGGGATGTAGTGTATAATTGTCCACTTAGAGTGGAGTTGTCCAAGAAGATTAGAAACATATGTCCTTTACAATTAATAATTTGAAGGTGATTTTAGACAGTTTGAGCATTTACCATTGAGATTTTTGGTAATAGTAATGATAAACAAATGGTCAAGCCTACATCTAGACAAATAGATTAGAAGAATGGTGAATAAAAGTCATGTATTTGTGTGCAAGTCATGTGATTAAGAATGTGTCAAGAATTTAACATTGTTAAGTATCTTGACCAAATTTATGTGTCTATGAAAATAATGTTCTGTTGTCTTTTAGAACGTAGAGTAAAATATAAGCTCAAACTCCATTACAAATTTACAAACTGAATCATCAAGTTAGCCCAATTCAAAAATGCATTTTGTGTTAATCCCATCATTACCTCCCTTACAAATTACATTATTATATGATGGAGGATGACTTGAAATAAATTTCCCAACACAATACAATAATAGATCATAATCAATTTCTCTATAAGTTTTTATATACAAGTCAAAACCAAATATTATATTTTATTAAAAAAATAAAAAATGGATATAAATATAAATTTTTTAATATATATATATATATATCTTACATATTTATATATAAAACAAAACATATATATTATATCGATATCAACAATTCTAAATTCAAATTATTTTGAACATGACTTCTTTATACCAAAAATAGTATTATACCTAGAATCTCTTGAAAAAGGTTCCTTAGGTCCTAACATTAATAGAGGCTTAATTAAGCTCCTACCTAAAGGAAAAAATGAAGACACTATTTCTGGTTGGAGAACGATTACATTACTTAATACATCATATAATATCATAGCTAATGTGTTGGCCCTTCATATCAAACCTGTAGTGGAAAATATTTTTAGGGTAGAGCAAACTGGTTTTCTTAGAGGTAGATATATTTTGGATAATTTTATCCTAGCTTGGGAAACTTATGAATGGGCTCAACAATCAGGATAAGATGCTCTATTGATCAAGATGGATTTTGATAAGGCATATGATAGAATTTGATGGATATTTATTCTTAAAATGCTTCAATGGTTGGATTTTGACCCAAAAATTAGATCACATGTTCAAATGTTATTTAATGATGCAAGTGCTCAAATTGTTGTCAGCTATTCTCTTACTAATTCATTTAATCTTCAATGATCCATTAGACAGGGATGTCCTTTATCACCATTATTATATGTTCTTATTGTCGATGCCTTGGGTTATCTTTTACAAAAATCCAATCAACTACAACTTATAGTAGGTATTTCAATTCCTAAGAATGTGACTATTATTAATTCTCATTTTACTGCTGATGCTTGCTTTTTCTACAAAATTTTGAAACAAAAATTATTAATACCCTGGATATATTAAATATATATTATTCAATGTCAGGATCGTAGTTAGATCATAATAAAATTGAGTTTTTGATGATACATTTTGAGCCTGCACCACATTGGATACCTATAAAATGGAGACAAATAAAGCATGGAGTGATTACTATTAGTGTAGATTTTTATTTTTCCCTATTATTTAATTAGGAAAATTATATATTTGTGCATACATGGAGTTTTTCTACATTTGTGGGATAGGCTAGCTTATGTGGAGATGTGTGTCATAGATGTGTCATAGGTGTCATAAGAATGCCATAAGTAACTCCCTTGATGGGAGTTACTTCTCTATTCTTAGCACCTTGTCACCACCTTTCATGGAGGAGTTACATTCTATTCTTGGGGTGCCTTGACCACCTTTTGTGGAGGAGTTACTTACGTGCTCTCTTATATGTATTCCTCACTTTGGCCATCTCATGTTAATCAAATTTTGGTTTTCTCCACTTTGTCTTGTGCAATTTATCTTCTTGTATGATTTCAAATTGCTTTAGCATCTATGTGGTTTGCACTTGCTTCATCTCGTGTGATCACGTCTCCATTGCATTCGCATTATCCAGATTCTAGCAACAACTCTGATATGGTATCAGAGCCACCTTGATAATCGTGTGTCTGGTTATGCTAGTAGTTTATTCTGAAATTCTTACTTTGCTTTCTTAGTAGTTTTTTTGTTTAACTCCATTGCATTTAAGAGTTTTGGTAGAGTTTCTTGAAAACTCATGCAAATCCATACGAAAACTTGTTAAAAAAAATTACTTCTGAGTTAGAATTTGCCAAGACATCTTGTATAGATCTGTTGTGGCTTCAACAAAGGCAGTGGAATTCTTTTGTTTTGGTTGTTCTGCAGGAAAAGATGGATCTTTGCTCATCTGAAACTTGAAAGTTCTACGCCTCATATGCTTCAGCTCAACCAAAATCTGTCTCTGATTGCAATGCCAAGCAGACAGCCACACCAAGCAGACAGTCACGGCCTAGGATTTTGGTCGCAACAAAGGTCTTCTTTACAGCAAGGCGAAGTGCAGCTATACGGTGTCCAACGTGTAGATGCGTAGTGAGGTAGTGACTAATACTATCTGTTGTGCGTTGAAACTAAATCTCTGTCTCTTCCCTGTTGTGCATTGAAATTTCAACTTGTCTCTTCTCTTCTCTGTTGTTTTGCGTTGAGAGGTTTGTAATTTTTTTTTTGCCCAAAAAAATTAGAACTGGACCTTTTTTTGTAAGACAATTATGCCAGCTTGTTTTTCTTGAAAATGGCACCCTCTCCTTGTTTGGCGTCCCATGTGGGCCCTTAGATACTTGGCCAACAGTTTCATTATGTCTGTCACTTTAATTTTTTACTTAAAATTGACTTGTCAAAAAAAAAATCAGTCAATTTGACTGAATATTAAGTTTTTTAGACAATTTGATAATTTGGGGGTTTACATTTAAACTTGTATCTTCGCCTGTCGAAGATGAAGGCTGAGGCCCGGGTTGGCAGGAGGCCAATTTCCCCTCACAAAGACCTCCTTTAGATTCCTTGCTCTGTGCCGAGTCCAATGAGTGGTTGGAAGGCCACTTTCTCTCTCAAAACAGGCATTTTTTAATGTTTTAGTGCTTTTTTTGCAAAAACACTAGTTTACAAGAAAATTGAATCTTTAATATTTTGCCAACGGTAGCTCGGATCTGGGTACCATTTTTTAAAAAAGTGTTTGTAATTCAATTATCCATAGTGTAGGCTAGTTATTTGTTAAAAATGCACTAGTTTATAAAGTGTCAAAAATTTGGGTCTCTCGAGACACATTTTTGGTTGAGTCCGACGTCTTGTTTGCTTAAGTCTTGCATTGATTGCTCTAAGATGCAATCTCGGCTGAGCCTGACGTCTTTTGAGCGTGCACTTAGATATTTTGGGGGGCTCAACATTTTGGGGGGGTGTGATTGCTTTTCACGACTTACCAATCTTTGCTTTCATTCTCCTTTCTGCATAATTTCACAACTTGCAATCAACACAACTTCACCTAAATTCAGCTTAAAATAGATTCTTTTCAACTTAAACCCCAAACACCCTTCAACTATCATGAATGAAAGGTTAAAATGTCAATCATTCTTAGAAGCAAAGGGTTGTATAGGATCACCATGGGTACTGAAGTAGAACACAACACTGATGCTAAAAAGGTCAAGTGGTACAACTGTAGTGATAAACCCTATGGATTACTAAGCTTGTATGTGTCTCCAGAACTTCTCTTCCATTTAGAAACCTCCAATACTCCCAAAGACATATGGGACACCTTAGAACTCTTATTTGGGAAGCTTGATGAGATGAGAGGTCATGAGCTCAAAAATGAACTCATAAGTCTAAGTCCTAGCAACTTTGACACCCTATAGGACTTCTTCACTAAGTTTAAGGCCCTTAAATTGTAATTGAAAGAATGTGGGATAGAGAAGAAAGATGATCAACTCATCCTTTCTATTCTCACAAAGTTAGGTCCAAGCTATTCAGTCTTTGTCTCCACTTTCCATGCCACAAAAAGTGCCCTTGGCACTACATGGAAAATGCCTTCTTTGGATTCATTCATTGCTGACTTGACTAGGGAGCAAGATAAGCTAATTCAAATGGGCGCAATGAAGTCTACTCAACCCCAAGCTTTGATAGCTGGAAATGGTAAGGATAAGACTTCAACAAAGGAGAAGAAGAAAAAGAACAAGGACCAGGAGAAGAAGAAAGAAAACAACAATCCTGCCAAAAATAACACTGAGTCTTCATCCTCCAATGCTAAACCTAAGAAGGAGAAGGTTAAGTGTGCCTATTGTAAAAATACAGGGCATGATGAACACAAATTCATGAAGAAACAAATAGATCACCTAACTCATCTTCTAGAGAAGCACAACATAGGTGTTCCTGAGTCCATCAAGCAGAATTCATCTACCCAAGATTCTACCAAGGCAAAAGGAAAGGGTAAGGATAAATAAAAGGGCAAGGCCCTTGTAGCTATAGTAGCTTCTACATCTTCATGGGTCATTGACTCAGGTGCTTCTCACCACATAGGCTCTTCCCTAGTTGAGTTTTCATCTTTAGAGCCTTGTAGCATGACTTCAATTAGTCTAGGTGATGACACATCAATTTCTATTGCAGGGAGAGGGTCAGTCGAAATATAAATAAGAACATTCAATAATGTTCTAAGTGTTCCTTCTCTTTCAACCAATCTCCTATCAGTGTACCAAATAACTCACATTGGTCAGGGCATGAGAGTTGAGTTTTCACCAAATTTAGTGGTTATCAGGGAGTTGCATAGTGATACTACAGTGGAAGTAGGTAGGGAAGATCACCAAGCAAGGTTATACACCTTCTCACATTTTGCACCTGATTCTTCTCCAATAGCATTGCTTACTCATTCAGATGGAGTTAGCAAATTATGGCATGAGCGGTTTGGCCACCTTAACTACCGCTACCTTGAGAAACTTTGCAAAAATGACATGGTCATTGGCTTGCCTCGTTTCCAATTCTCAAAAGGACTTTGCGAGGGGTGCTCCCTTGGGAAGCATCCCGAAGCAAAATTTGACAAAGGCAAAGCTTGGAGGGCTTCACAACCTTTGGAGTTAGTCCATAGTGATGTATTGGGACCCTTTCCCAAACCATCTTTCACAAGGGCCAAGTACATCCTCACTTTCATTGATGATTTCTCTAGGTACACTTGGATATATTTTCTCAAACAAAAGTTTGAAGTGTTTGAAAATTTTATAGAATTCAAGGCTCTTGTTAAGAAACAAAGTCAAAAATCCATCAAGGTTCTTTGAACTGATAATGGAGGGGAGTATGTCAGCAACAGGTTTGAGCAGTTTTACACCACAGAGGGGATTGATTTGCAGTGTACATTCACTTACAGTACTTCACAGAATGGGGTTATAGAATGCAAAAATAGGTTCTTAAAAGAGATGGGTAGCTATATGATTCACTCCAAATCCTTAACACCATAGTACTGGGTCGAAGCCATCAATTGTGCTTGCTACATTCAAAACAGGGTTCCTCACAAAGATTTGAAAGGGATAACACCCTTTGAAGCTTGGCATAAAAGGAAACCTGATGTTGAGCACCTTAGGGTTTTCAGATCCCCAGCCATGGCCCACATTCTAAAGAAGAAACACAAAGCTATGGAACGTCAGTCCAAGCCTTGCATCTTTGTAGGAAAGATGGATGGTATTAAGGGGTATCATCTTCTAGATCCAGTCACTCATGAGTTGTTCATCGAGAGAAGTGTCCATTTTCAAGAGAGTCCTAGAGACTCAACACATGACACTTCTTCTCCCTCATTGGATCTACTTCTTCATGATGATTCCTCATCAGATTCAGATCAGCCACAGTAGGTTCTCAAGCCAGAGACATCTTCTTCTTCTTTGAGTTCAGACAGTGAGGATAGTGATGTAGAGGCATCCACCTCTAGTCAGTTAGAGGATGAGGAGTTAGCACCTTATTTGCCCACTTTCGGGCCACTTTGGGCTAGACAGACACTTGAGAGTTCTTGCACTTGGGCAGGAGATCCCATAGATGATAGACGTACTAGGGGGGATTTTCAGAGAGATCCACATGCCATCTTTGCTTTAGTTTCAGATCGATAGACTTTTCGAGAGGCATCGGGGGTACTTGAGTGGGATAGTGCTATGGAGGAAGAATATTCTTCCTTAATCAAAAATCACACTTGGGATTTGACTTCACTTCCTAAGGGAAGAAAGATAGTTTGATGTAGGTGGATATATCAGACCAAGTTTGTAGCAAATGGGTCGGTTGATAAGTACAAGGTGCAATTGGTTGCCAAGGGTTTCTCACAGGTGGCAGGCATTGACTACTTAGAGACCTTTGCACCCATTACAAAGATGACATCTATCTGACTCACCTTGGCTATTGCCGTAGCACATGGTTGGGATGTGCACCAGATGGATGTGAAGAGTGCCTCTCTTCATAGAGACCTAGAGGAGCAGATCTACATGGAGCAGCTGCCTGGATTTGTTCAGGATTCTTCCTTAGTATGCAGACTTAGGAAATCTATCTATGGCCTCAAACAAGCCCCTCATGCTTGGTATGCCAAGATGGATTCCTTCCTTCTCACAGTGGGTTTCACTAGGTGCCATTCTGATCCCAATGTCTACTTCTTGCGGCAGGATGATTCGCTCTTATTTTTTGTTCTATATGTTGATGATCTTTTGATCATCGGGAGTTCTTCATCGGCTATTGCAGTGGTGAAGGCATCTCTCTAGGATATATTTGACATGACAAACTTGGGTTTGTTGCACTACTTCCTTGGCATCGAGATCTCACAGTCAGATTCAGGGATTTCTCTTGCATATCTTAACTATGCTCTTGACTTATTGGCTTAGTTTCACATGGCTGATTACAAGCCATCTTTGACTCCCTTTCTATCAGGAGTCAAGCTTGAGGCTGACTATTCTTTACCATTGGTTGATGCCACTTAGTATCAACAACTTGTTGGTAGTCTCATCTACTTGACTCACACAAGGCCTGACATATCATATACAATGGGACTTGTCTCCAGAGTCATGCAAGAACCTCATGAGCTGCATTGAAAAGTAGCTAAGAGGATCTTACATTACATACAGGGTTCACATAGATACAGGAATCATTATAGATTTCGCATAGAGGTTGACTTGGTTGGATATATAGATTCAGACTAGGCTGGTGATTCACAGACTCGCAAGTCTACTTTTGGTTACAATTTCTCTCTAGATTCTAGTCTTATCAATTGGTCTAGCAAGAAGCAGAATGTTATTGCTATATCATCCACAGAGGTAGAGTACAAGGGAGCTGTTAATGTAGCTACTGAGGCTATTTGGCTTCAGGGGATACTTTCTAAGTTTGGCATTCCTATCAGGCAGCCCACCATCATTTATTGTGACAACCAGAGTACCATTCAGATTTGCAAGAATCCAGTTTAACACCAGCAGACCAAGCACATAGAGATTAACATGCATTTCATTCAGGAGCTTATTCATAGTTAGGTCATTAACTTGATATTTTGCCAGTCTTCAGAGTAGGTTGCAGACATCTTCACCAAACCTTTCACTGAGAGCAAGTTCATTCATCTACGAGCTCTTCTTAGGGTACGGTCCACATCTGCAACAACATCATCTTTGGGGGGGCCCATTAGCCTCTTCCTTTCTTTTATGTCTCTCTTTTTTTTTGGGGGGGGGAGTTTTTTCCTACGGGTTTTCTCCTTTTCTCTATCTTATGGGAGATTGCATTTGTACATGGGTACCTCATCAGGCCTAGTTGCCGAGACCCATTTTATATTTCCACACTACCCACCTAAGTTGTGCTTATGGGGGGGTATTAGTGTAGGTTTTTATTTTTCCTATTATTTAATTAAGGAAATTATATATTTGTGCATACATGGAGTTTTCCTACATTTGTGGGATAGGCTAGCTTATGTGGAGATGTGTGTCATAGATGTGTCATAGGTGTCATAAGAATGTCATAAGTAACTCCCTTGATGGGAGTTACTTCTCTATTCTTAGCACCTTGTCACCACCTTTCATGGAGGAGTTACAGTCTATTCTTGGGGTGCCTTGACCACCTTTTGTGGAGGAGTTACTTACGTGCTCTCTTATATGTATTCCTCACTTTGGCCATCTCATGTTAATTAGATTTTGGTTTTCTCCACTTTGTCTTGTGCAATTTATCTTCTTGTATGATTTAAAATTGCTTTAGCATCTATGTGGTTTGCACTTGCTTCATCTCGTGCGATCACATCTCCATTGCATTCACATTATCTGAATTCTGGTAACAACTCTGATAATTACTAGGTATCTTGATATACCATTCAGAATAGGAGTTTTCATGTTAGATATGTGGAACTGGTTTATTAATAGACTCAAGAACAAAAAATTTAATTGGGGAAACAAGTTTCTTTCATTGGCTAGGAGAATCCAAGTTGTTAATAGAATCTTCATTGCTTCACATGTATATTACTCCTCTTTCTAGATGCCATCCAATAAAAGCTATGAAGACTTGAGAAAAATTATTCGATAATTTATTTGGACCAAATGGGGTGGTGATGCTAGGTTTAAGTATACTTCCTGGGCAAACAATATACAATTAAAGAACAAAGGTGGTTTGGGAATTATTGATCCCCAAACCCAAGGGATTTATTTACTAGTTAAGTGGATCATTAGAGCTAGTCAGAGTGATGAACCTTGGAAGATTTTGGTCTGACATAGAATCAATTTTGCTTCTATTCATGGTAAATGATAGGCCATTAATTAGTGGGATAAGATTCTTCTTGCATCCTTTTTCAAAATTGGAGTTTCTTCTCCTTTGTAATCTATTTGGAAATCCTGGCATCATGTTTATCATTTTTTAGAATGGAGATAAACCTCTTTACAATATGGTTTCAATTTTACATCCTCATCCATATGGTGGAATAAATCATTTAGTATCAAGGTAAGCCTATTGTCATTACCTTCTATAAACAGGTATATTATTTGTTTAAAAAAGGTGTGCGATACTTTGGCAACATGTGAGATTTTCTCTATTGAACTGGATTCCATGGCATAATCTTCAAAGACATTTTGGATTGAACAACCAAGTTAAATAGTTTATCACCTTTGTTTAGTCTCTGGTTTTAGTGGAGCTATCCATGAAAATGTGTACTCCTATTTCATGCAATTTTTTGAAAGATTAGAGATGGTTAGTGTGTTATCATTTCAATGCCTTTCCTTTGAAGAAAATTTATAGTCATATTCTGCCTGATGTCTCTTTAAGTCCTCGACTGAATCTCAAATGGTAATGCCAATTTAGCGAAAGGCTTTGGTTCAATTTGAGCACATAAATTTGGAAATCTAACGCTGGTGCAGATGTTCAAATCATGGCATGGAAAAACTTGCATTATAAACTACCTATAGGAGATAGATTGAAAAGCATCATGATCCAACCCATTAATTACCCATTTTATCATTCAAGATAGGACATAAAACATGTGTTTTGGGACTGTGCATATGCTAAAAAATAATGGAAGACCATTTTCATTAACTTGTCTGCTATATTTAGTCATCAGCTAAACTAGAAAGAAGCACTTCTAGAGATAGAATTGAATAAAAATATTGTTGATGATACCATTAGACAAGTTATTTTATTACAAATATGGAAGAATAGATGTTTGACAACTTTCTCTAAATCTTCTTTTCATCAAGAAACATGAATTCTAAAGATCTACTTTAAAGTTTTTCTCAGTATTGTTTCTCTTTTTTCACAATTACAGGGAGATTTGGAGAAAAACATAATGGTGGCTTTCCAGATTCAGTAAATTAAGTTTGAAGTGAAGTCATTGTTATGTAACAAGAAAATTCATGTTGTTCAGGGATTGAAGAATATGTTTTATGATGGTTGCAGGGCCTTCCTACGTATGTTCATGCCTAGAAAAGTGGATGTAATGTACTTTTGTATTATGTTTTTGGATAGTTTTGAACACTACGAGCACTATGTTACTCTTGTTTTTAATGCTGCCAGCAGTTTTGCCTTCTCAGATGCTCCTATGAACATTAAACTCTTTATATAATTTGCATATGTTCAATACAAAAAAAAAATATACACTACTATAATAAGTTGGTCCATACACACATAATCACAAAAATAAACCTAGCATTTATTGTTCAATTTATTTTGATCGTTGTTATAGCTTTTAGGTATACAAGGGTCCTTACTTTTTCCTCAATAAATATGCATCTGTAGCACTTAAAAATATTCTATATATATAAAACAATACATATGACCACAAGGCATTTTTTTGTTTTTAAAGTTTGCTTGTCGTGTATTGCACCATCTGCAACATTGACAAATATAAATACGATAATTATAGACATAGCTATAATCCTATAAGTTGCCATAACAAACCTAAAGAAAACTGATCAGAAGAATGTACGTCACATTATTTATAGCACAATGGAAAGAATAACTGTGCCAAAAAGAAATGTTAGAGGAATTGTGTTTAGATTTTTTTATTTTTATTTCCTTTCCTATTATTTGATTCATTATTAACTTCATGTTTTTTTGGAGGGGAGGCAGGTTTTTACTTTCTACAGTAAAATATCCGGTCTTATTAGATTTTTGTAAACTACGTACATTAATTTCAATTGGTATAGTAAATTTTATATTTACATATTTGTTTATACAATACATATTTTTTTCCAAAGAATATCATAATAGCATAATTTTTTTTTGAGCCTCTCAAGTTTAAAGGTCTTTTAAGATGGCGCCCTTCTCATGAAGAACATAACAATTTTTTTTTGAGACGATGACTAAGAAAGTAATAGGGAACTTGCAACTTCATTTATATGTGCTCATTTTTTCATAATTTATACGAATTAAGATATAAATAGAGTTGCAAGGAATTTTAAAAATGTGGTTTTAAATAAAATATGATTTGGAAAAGGATTTTTGAATATTTTAGCTTTGCATTATCACTCTTATGGTCTAACTTCCTTTGTGGGTGTGCTTACCACAATAGTATTATCATCAATGAGATCATGTATCTTATGCCTTAACCTAGCACTTATTTGTGAAGTGTTCAATGCATCTATGGTAATCATGATATGCATTACTATGGAAGCCCTTAGGTTGAGTCTTGGTCAAATCAATCTCAAATGGAGGAGGTAGAGAGATTAGATTGCAATAAATAAGCTTTTGTAATAAAATATGAGGAGGTGTTAGTAACCTTGTAAATTACATTCTAGGTGGAGCTGTCAATTGAAGCTTGTTTATTGACTGTGTTATTCCATTTATTGTTACTTTTGATTCATTTTTTCTCTCATTAGATTAAAATTTGTATTTTGGTTTGCTTTGAAACTTGACAATTGATGTATATGGAGTACTTGGTGCATACTTTAGCTTATTTAATGTTAAAATCTTAACTTTCCTTTATTTGATTGAATGACATAACTCATCAAAAGATCTTTTTTTTCCAAACATTATTGATTCATGGAGTGGTTCTAACAAGTTTTGAGTAAAGATATATTGTAAGTCATTATCAGCAATAGATTTTTTCATCTTTGTTAGCACACTCTTGTACCATAGAACATAGTCACAGGGTTTCTCATTTGACCCTTGTTTGAGTTTAGCGGTTTGTGCATAAGATAAATTTTCACCGATGTTGATTGAGAAATGTGCTAAGAATTGATATGCCAATGGGTTGAATGATTTTACGAATTGAAGTGGGAAATCATTGAACCATCGAAGTGCATAGTCTTTAAGACTTCTTGGAAAGAGATTGGCAGTTAATTTATCATTGTAAGCATAGTCCAAACATGCTACATGGAATTAATGAAGATGTTACTCGAGATCACCTTTACCCTTATAAAGTGGTAGCTTAGGTGCTACAAAACCTGTTGGTAGTGGGTAAGAGTGTATTTTAAGCGCTAAAATATTATGAAACAAAGTATGAGAATCCATTGCATGAGTAGCTTTCAAAAAACCTTGTTTTAATTACAATATTTTGAAATTAAGGCTAGAACAATTTTCTCAAGAGAAGTTACATTAGGCAAGGTTGGAAGTGGTCCTTGTGTGGTCATCAAAGGCGATGTAAATAATGCCCTTAGATAAATATGCATCTTTATCTACCATAAACCAAGTATTTCCCCTATACCCAAAGAAGTTGGCACATATGTAACTGTAGGGGTTAAAACATGAATAGTAGTAATAATAGTAACTAGAACATCTGAAGTAGAGGTGGAAGTTGAAGCTAAATTATTTTTCTCATCTCTCACAATGCAAAGGAATCCATCAATCTTTTGTGGGTTGGCATTAAGATAATTAGTGAATGATTTGTCATTAATTTCCTTCTCTTTTCATGTATTAGCATTATCATCCTCAATGGCCATATTAATTTTATCAAGAGGATGCGGAGTAGGCATTATATCATTCTATGTATGATTGTTCTTATTCCCAGGTCATGCTAGACTTTGTAATGATTGGTTTTAATGGTGCTTGTAGCTTAGGAGTATTATGACAAGAATGTTGAGATTGTTCATTAATTCTTTTAGCCTTGTTTGATTTTTAGGAATTATTAATGCATATATATAATGAATAACAACTTGGAAATTAGGATAACATGTAATACTAAACTTCAAAATAAGAGAACTAGATGCACTCATTACGATTGGGGTTTTGAATTTGAAAATATTACAGTGAGGAAGGATGATTTAACTATTCAAGGGTATTTCAAATATTTTATAGGTGAACCTTTTGACAATTTTATTTAGCTAACCTTGTGAAACATGTGGGAAGATCCGAAAGTTTGATTTCACATTTTGAAATTAGTTGTTATATGGCACATGATGCAACCAACTTAAGTGGATAAGGATGTAGTGCATTGTTGTCCACATAAAGTGAAGTTGTCCAAAAAGATTAGAAACATATGTCCTTTGCAATAAATAATTTGAAGGTGATTTTAGACAGTTTGAGCATTTGGCATTGAGATTTTTGGTATTAGTAATGACAAACAAATGATCAACCCTGCATCTAGATGAATAGATTAGAAAAATGGTGAATAAAAGTCATGTATTTGTGCGCAAGTCATGTGATTAAGAATGTGTCAAGAATTTAGCATTGTTAAGTATCTTGACCAAATTTATGTGTCTATGAAAATAATGTTCCATTGTCTTTTAGAAAGTAGAGTAAAATATAAGGTCAAACTCCATTCCAAATTTACAAAGTGATTCATCAAGTTAGCCCAATTCAAAACTGCATTTTGTGTTAATCCCATCGTTACCTCCTTTACAAATTACATTATTATATGATGGAGGACAACTTACAATAAATTGTCCAACACAATACAATAATAAATCATAATCAATTTATGTATAATTTTTTATATACAAGTCAAAACCAAATATTATATTTTATTTAAAAATATATATATATAAATGAATATAAATTTTTAAAAATATATTTAAAATATCCAACGTCTTTATATATAAAACAAAACATATATACTGTATCGATATCAACAATTTCAAATTCAAATTATTTTGAACATGACTTCTTTATACCAAAAATAATATACACTACTATAATAAGTTGATCCATACACACATAATCACAAAAACAAACCTAACCTTTATCGTTCGCTTTATTTTGATCCTTGTTACACCGTTTAAGTATAAAAGGGTCCTTTCTTTTTCCTCAATAAATATGCGTTTGTAACACTTAAAATATTTTATAATATAAAACAATACATAGGGCCAGAAGGCATATTTATTTATTTTTGTCTTTTTTTAAAGTTTGCTTGCCGTGAATTGCACCATCTGCAGCGTTGACAAATATAAATACGATAATTGCAGACATAGCTATAATCCTGTAAGTTGCCATAGCAAATACAAAGAAAAATGATCAGAAGAATGTACGTCACATTATTTATAGCACAATGGAAAGAATGACTGCCAAAAAAGAAAAGTTAGAGTAATTGTGTTTAGAGTTTTTTATTTTTATTTCCTTTCCTATTATTTGACTCATTAATAACTTCATGTTTTTGGGAGGGGAGCCAGGGTTTTGCTTTCTATAGTAAAATATTCGGTCTTATCAGATTTTTATAAACTGCGTACATAAATTTTAATTAGTATAATAACTTTTATATTTACATATTTGTTTATATAATACAAATTTTCTCCAAAGAATATCATAATAGCATAATTTTTTTTTGAGCCTCTCAATTTCAGGGGTCTTCTAAGATAGTTTCCTTCTCATGAAGAACATAACAATTATTTGTTTGAGAGGATGATGAAGAAAGTGATAGGAAATTTGCAACTTCATTTATATGTGTTCATTTCTTAATAATTTATACGAATTAAGATATAAATCGAATTGCAAGGAATAAAAAAAGTGTGATTATAAGTATTGAAAAACATTATTATCAAACCTATTTCTCATAGTAGTCAATCTGATTCTATTTATATGTTTGCCATACTACTAACACTTATATATTTGATGTTCTAAACCCAATAAAACATTTTATTACGTAAATAAAATTTCAAATATTTTACACCGATCATAAATAAAATAACTATTTTTCAAAATTTCATTGAAAATATAAACATTTTAATTACCCAAAACAATACCGTTTTATCCGCTAAGGAGTGTATGATTTAATCACATGTTAATATAAATAAAATGTATAGTATCCTTAAAAAGAATGTTTTCGTCTTCTTCTAGAAAGTAGCCTAAAATATAGGCTCCAACGCCGTTACCCCATTTCAAATCTCCACAACAGAAATCGAATCCCATTCAAGTGTTCCTCATCTTGCTTCTAGATTGTTTACCCAGTCAAGAATCCATGACAACGCGCTTCTCCGTTAGGGGGGAACACAAAGGGCTCATAATTCCATGGTCCGCGAAAATTACCCCCGCCCCTCACGCGGAGTCCCTTTTTCGAAGTTCTAGATGTCCAACGTAGCCGTAGACTCTGCAAAAGGGACTTCATCCATGATTTTCTCCTCATACAATTATTATGACACCATCATATATTCTTAAAAGTCCCCATGATCATATCTCGTCATATAATTATACTGCGAAGTGTCAGCGGCCGAACGTTCTCTGGAGAAAACGTGACTCGCTGACACCCCCACGAATCCTCAGCATTTGATACATTCTGTCGCCGAAATTGCCCTCTCGAAACGGCGAGTAGGCCGATCCTAGTGGGTGCTTTTCGATTTTATTTAGGTACATAACCGACGAACTTTGGCTTTCACATCCTGAGACACTCACTCCCATGTTACGTCAGCGTCTGCCACGTAGAAGATCCATGGCTGCCAAATCTTCCGCATCGGCGGACAACTCGATAGCACGTTAGGTAATTTACTTTCGGTGGCGCCGTGTACAGAAAATCTAGACCTGCTTACGTCAGCTCGTGGATAACGAACACGCAGACAAATACGAATATAGCTTAATTGGCTTGTGGGGACCGCAACCCACTCGCAACAAAAACGCGGCTCGCCTGCTTCTTACCTTCCCCTCAGCTACCTGGCGGGCCCTTTCCACACGCCATCTTTTTAACTTTTGTCATTCACATTTTCAATCGTCGCAGGATACTACCAAGCCGCTACGTGTCACGACATTCTTATTTGGCCGTCTGCTGGGAACTGACTGTTTTTTTCCCAACCCATCGCAAACCTACTTTGTATCCGTTTTAAATTTAGGCATCTCGACGCGTGTACAGCCTATTTGTTTAATTTTGACGAATTCCGATAAGCAAACTAAGTCAAAAGAAAATGGAAGTTTTTCTTTCCCAGGCTAATGTAAGTTTTTATTTAACCCACACCGAAAAACAGATTCGCATTTATATTGCATTTATCATGTTCTGTTTCCCGCTCTACGCCTCTTCCAGCGATAAATTTAAGTTGTGGCGTAAAGATAGTGTGTGTTTTCCGATGATGGAGCCTACGGAGGAAGGGTCTTTTTCGGACTGTGGAACTGGTTGATATAAATAAATGGATTTTGTAGGTAAGGGGATTATTTGAGGACGGTATTTGTTCTGATTAGGGAGTCTGCGTAGGAGGGGGTTTTTCGAACTGATTGATATAAATAAATATAATTTTTAGGAACGGGGGTTATTTCATTGGAATAAAACCAGATTTTGGTGAAAGATCTTGGAATTCTGAATCGGTTAAGATAATTTCCTTGCATAGAGATGAAGAGTGGCTGCTTCGGTGGGCGAGCATCCAAATTCGCGGATTCCAGATTCGAACGAATGATGCGAAGGTATGAGTGGCGTCTGTGGCTGGGTTTCGATTGGCCCTCGGGATTCTCTTCTTCCATACGGAAGTCCTTGGGTCGGATCCGGCCGCGAGCGTGGCGATGGCGGTTGAAGATATGGCCTAACCGAATTTGGCCCAGCGAGAGCGCTCGGAAGGGGCAGGACTTTCACGACACGGCGGGGGTGATTATTATTCCGTATTGTAAATTCAGTTCTGAAAACCCGCGGATCTTCAGCTATGCCGAGCTCTATATCGCCACCAAGGGTTTCAGTAAAGACGAGCTTCTCGGCAGCGGGGGTTTCGGCAGCGTTTACAGGGCGGTGCTTCCCAGCGACGGCTCAATCGTGGCGGTGAAATGCGTGTCGGAGAAAGGCGAGCGGAGGTTAGAGAAGTCCTTTGAGGCGGAACTGGCAGCCGTCGGCCAATTGAGGCACAAGAATCTCGTGTCGCTCAAGGGTTGGTGTTTTGAGGAGGACGAGCTATTGCTGGTTTACGATTATATGCCAAATTCCAGTCTCGACAGGCTTCTGTTTGTACGCCGCGGCCCGGTTTTGGAATGGAAGAGAAGGTACAAGATCGTCAGCGGCTTGGCTGCGGCGTTACATTACCTGCACGAGCAACTGGAGACGCAGATTCTTCACAGGGACGTCAAGGCAAGCAATGTGATGCTCGACTCGGGGTTTAACGCGAGATTGGGGGATTTCGGCCTTGCGCGCTGGTTGAACCACGCAGGTCACGAGCTCGAAACGCTGAAGACGAAGAATTATAATAACTCGATCCGCGACTTCAGGCTAGCAGAGAGCAGCCAGATCGGTGGCACGATCGGGTATATCTCGCCGGAAAGTTTTCAGAGGCGCACCAAGTCGACGGCAAAGTCAGATGTGTTCAGCTTCGGCGTCGTGGCCTTAGAGATGGCTTCGGGTAGGCGGGCCATCGATCTGAGCTACCCGGACGAGCAGATCGTGCTAGTGGACTGGGTTAGAGGTTTGTACGAGGATGACCGTCTTCTCGACGCCGGCGACCCCCGCCTGTCCGACGGTACCTACAATCTACACGAAATGCATCGACTCCTCTACATCGGGCTTCTCTGTTCTCTCAACGACCCGTCCGCTCGCCCGACTATGAAATGGATAATACAGGCCCTTGACGGCGAAGTCGAGCTCCCGGCGTTGCCGTCTTTCAAAGCCTTGCCCTTCTACGCGTCTTTGTCTTCCGGCAGCTCTGAGTCCCTCAGCATCACTGACAACGATTCTTCAAAATTATTGACGTCTTCCAGCTCGGGGTCCCGAAAGCCGAATTCCATCAGTTCCGACGGCGAAGAAAAGAAAATTAATGGTGCAAATGTACGTAACTACGCGCAACTGGTGGATGCCCCTCGGGAATTCAGTCTATCGGAGGTTTTGGCGGCGACGGCGAATTTCTCTGACGACATGAAGGTGGCGGAGATGGACTTCGGCCCGGCGTACCATGGGGTGCTGCCGGATTCGAACCTGTCCGTGCTGGTAAAACGCTTGGGGCTAAAGACGTGCCCAGCGCTCCGGTCGCGATTTGCACACGAACTGCACAACCTTGGGCGGCTCCGGCATCGGAACCTGGTGCAGCTGCGTGGCTGGTGCACGGAAAAAGGCGAGGTACTCGTCATCTACGAATACATGATGAACCACTCCCTTAGCAAGATGCTCTTCTTCCAGAAAAAGTCAGTTGTTTTAGACTGGGCCAGCCGGTACCGGATCGTCAAGGGCCTGGCTGCGGGGCTGCTTTATTTGCACGAGGAGTGGGAACAAACCGTGGTGCACAAGAGCGTCACGTCCGGGAACGTTTTCCTCGACTCGGAGATGAACCCGCGACTCGGAGGCTTCGCGCTGGCGGAGTTCCTCAACCAGAGCGACGACAACCACGGGGCTTCCGGTTCAGTGAGAGGGATATTCGGGTACATGTCGCCGGAATACGTGGCGTCCGGTAGGGCCACGACGGATGCTGACGTGTTCAGTTTCGGGGTCGTGGTGCTGGAGGTGGTTTGCGGCAGAATGGCGGTGGATTTACGGTGCCCTCAAGTTCTTCTCGTTCAGTGGATCAGGAATTTGGAAAGGAATGGAATGCTATGCAATGCTCTGGATGTAAGGCTGCAGGGGAGCTTTGATGTGAAAGAGATGACGAGGCTTCTGAAGGTGGGTCTCGTTTGCACTCGCATGGATCCGAAAGCGCGACCTACGATGAGGCAAATCACGCATATACTTGACGGAGATGACCGCCTGCTCATGTCGGTGCTGGCAGTCTCTGAAAACCCCGAGCCCGAAAGGGATTCGACCTCTGGTGATGCGGCCTTGCTTATCAGGAGAATGCAGGCCCTGGGGATACAATGATGAGAGCTTTGAGGAACATGATTTTTTTGTATTATTAGTTAAATTTTCCTTATCATTTTCTTATCATTACTCGAACGGAGGATTTTCGCCCTGTTGCCTGTTGCAGTGTGTTAAATTTTGTTTGCCATTTAGCTCTGCTTTCTTTAATGTATATAATATTCTATGTAATAAATTATAATTTTAAAGTGCATCTGGTCTTGTTTTGTACCGGCAAAGACACAAGTTTCCGTTAAGTTTAAAGACAACAAAACATTATTCATTTTGGTGTTTTGGGCAACGGTTGCGAGGGGCTACAATGGTGGGACACATTTTAATTTCGAGCCTTCTCTTTATCTGAACATATGAATGAGGGTCTGAGTTGGCCATTCATCGCTTTCGTAATAATAGCGTGTTAAGGAATGTCGCCATGCAAGACCTGATGTAATATTATGTTGTGGAATATTCTTCTGCGCTTGATCCGAATGGATTCTTCGTGGGGATATACCTGTAGGTGGTTTTTCCCTAAAACCTCTATTAAGAGTATTTTTTATTCTTCCCTTTTTCCTATGGCTTTGGATGGAAAATGTATGGGGTGTAGGTTCCGTGTGAGCTTATCAATTGGTCAAAATTTGTTTGAATAAATATTGTTTAATTGAATGATGAATTTTTTTTCGTCTTTTAATTTTTGATAGATGTATGATTTTGACATCCATTACCTATATGTACGAGTTGGTCTATGTTGATCAAACGAGGTGTTAACTTTTTTTGTGCAATGATTTGAGTGAATGCAATTATAAACTGAGAAAGTGTTAAAGTGAAGCATTGTGTTTTTTGTCCCATGTTGTTGTTCGCAGTGGGCATCTAACCATGCAGTGTTGTGTGAGTGTGTTTGTGAGTAGTTCAATTGGTCTTAGATTTCGTGAAGCAAGGCTTGGGTTGTCCTAGGCAGAGAGTAATCAGAGCTTGGGAGGGGATTATTCATTGTAATCATTTGAACGGTTCCAAGCAATATCCGTTGCCCCGACTTAGTGGTTGTTTTCCCTGTTTATTGTACTTCGAAAAATTTTGTCCTACAAGAGTAAATAAAATACATGTTCTCCCAATTGTTCTTGCATTGTGTGAATGCTCATGTGTGTTTGAGTTGTTTCTCGATCTTTGTAAGTGTTATGTTTGACTTCCGCTACTAATTAATTGAAATACAAGAAGAGTACCACTATGTTGTGCATGTTCTTATGCAAGGAAACACTAAAGGCATAGTCCATAGTTCTCATGTTATGTTCTCACTGAGGAAATCAGGGGAGAGCAAGCGGTGTTGCATGGTTTTCAGCGTCGTCGAGCTAGCTTCGTGACAATTGTTATTAGATTACACAGTTTGTGTCTTGGTTGGGTTGTGTTCGTCCAGTTAAGTTGTCTTGTACACCTTCCCCTGTCGAGTCAGTGCAGTGTGGTGAGTCAGTATGGCAGGGGATCCATCCAAAATGTTGCTCAAGAATGTGACCGTCAAAGGTTGGGAGCGAGTTAAGAACAAAGGTGAAGGTGGTGACAATTGCCACAAGAGTAAGTCAAAAGTCGATGCTGTCAAAGAAGGTCTTGCCGAGCAAGTTGATGCCCGATTGCAGTTTATGGAGGAGTGAGTGGGTACAAGATTTAGCGAGCTCAAGGAGAAGGTTGAGACCATGGATCAAACGATTATGGAACTTACAACAAGGTTAGAGGAGAGCTTGGTGTTCTAGACTAGGTTATAGGATGAAGTGACTATGTGTTGGTCGGTGATATTGAGTTTGGCAAAGGCACTAGGGTCTAGTTCATCTGAGGGGGATTGTCAAACACACAAGAGGTGCGTGTTGCGGCAAGGTTCCTCACGGGTATGGCAAAGGTTTGGTATATAACTGTGGATAATGGCATTGCATCAAGGAGTTCTACAAAGAAGTTGGACTCTTGGAAGGATCTGAAGAAATCTCTTTGGGATCAGTGCCAACCTGGGAATGTAGCATGGTTGGCTAGGACCAAGTTGAGTCAATTGAAACATACTGGGAAGATGAGGGAGTACATCCAGTCTTTATAGGGCCTTATGTTGGAAGTTAAAGACATGTCAAAGGTAGATAAATTATTCCAATTTACAAATGGTCTTCAGTCATGGGCTCAAGTGGAGCTCCATCGCCATGAAGTATCTGAAGTTAGTGAAGCAATCGCCATAACAAATCGACTCTTCAATTTTAGAGAAGAGTTTTCATCCACAAGCACTCTGAATACTGGTGCTCCAAAGAGTAAGGGCATTGAGAAGGGTTCAAATATGTCTTTAGGGAAGCCCGCTGGTAACCATGGAAGTAAAACTACTTAGTAGTCGTCATTGGTGGGATCTCAGAAGTCCTATAGCACATCCAAAGGTGACAAGAAGTCATAGAGAGGAGAATCGAGAGGGAAGTCTTTCTGTTTGAAGTGTTGGACATGTAGTGGGGTTCATTATAACAAAGATTATCCAAAGTGGTAGAGTGTGGCAGTAGTTCAAACGATGCAACCAGATGAACAAAGTGAGCATATGATGTGTGTGCTTAGGGGGCTCAATGCCATGGTAAAGCTTGAGTTAGGGGATGGTAGAAGTAACCTACATGGGCTAAATTTTATGGAGGTCATGATCAAAGATAGGAGAATCATGACAGTTATGGACACGGGTGCGACCCACAATTATGTTGCCAGCCAAATAGCCATAGAGCTTGGCCTCCAGTCCTCTAGAGATGCAGGAAAGTTTATGGTAGTTAACCTACCATCTATGAAAACTCTTGACTTTGCACAAGGTGTGAAACTGCAAGTCAATGAGTGGAAAGGAAAGTTGAACTTGTCCATGATTAAGATGGATGATTTTCAGCTAGTGCTGGGATAAGAATTTATCCAAAAGGGTAAAGTGGTAGTTTTCCCCCATCTTGAAGCTCTTTTTGTGTTGGAAATATGAGCGGTGAAGATGGTGTAGGGGAGTTAGATAAGGAAGATGAAAGTGTGTTCAATTTTGTGTATGTAGAGGGTTACACAGAAATGGGGAGCAGAACCCATGTATCTAGCAGCGCTTGTGGGTGGTTGGGATGGTGAAAAAGGACAACAAGTTCCTATTCTAATTGAAGTGAGGAAGGTTCTTCATGAGGACTAGGAACATATGCCCAGTGAGCTACCACCTTATTTGTCATCGAGAAGATCATTGGACCATCACATTGAGTTGGTTCCAAAGGCGAGTCCTTTGGTAAGGGCTTTGTGTTAATTATCTAGACTTGAGATGGTCAGTTTGAAGAGACAGTTGGAAGTGTTGTTGACTGTTGGTGATCTTCATCCTTCAAACCCTTGTTATGGAGCACCAATATTATTTTTTGAGGAAGTCTGATGGGTCACTTAGGTGTTACAGGGATTGCAGGGCCTTAAACAAGTTACCTATCGAGGACAAGTATCTTTTTCTCCTCCTTGAGGGTTGGAAAGAACATGTTGATCTTGTAGGGCAGAATTTGTTGGTGACGGGTGATCGATTGCATAGGTTTATAGATTAGTTCAGACAATCCACAGAGATACAAGTGGGCGGTAAGGTAATGTTGTGTATGGAGCTAGAAGTTTTCAAAGCCCCTTGTAGAATGGCTAGGTCTTTGGTTCACAAGTAAGTTGGGTCATATGAGATTGTGACTCATGTGGGCAAGGTTGCTTACAGGCTAAAGTTACCTAAACACATGAAGGTTTATCCTTTTTTCATATGGACTAGTTGAAACCTTTTGTTGCTAATGACACTGAGTCAATACAGATTAAGCCAAAGCATCCTCCTATGAACGTGATGGTACAGCTAGAGTGGTAATTAGAACAAGTATTTGAGATGAAGATAGTGGGTTGGGGCAATCAGAAGCGAAGGGAGTTCTTAGTGTGTTGGGTTGCTATTGATTTAGCAAGTTGGGAGCAAGAAGAATCCCTTGGTCCCTTGAATCTGGGTTGAGTCTAAATAAGGGACCTTCTCCAAGCTACTTTTGGTGGAGTGGTTATGGCATCGTCAATTGTAAGTAGGGGAGTCTATGATGGATGTACGACTTCAACATCCATTACCCACATTCACAAGTTAGTATGTGTTGATCAAGTGAGTCGTTAGCCTTCTTTGTGTAGTGATTTGAGTGAATGCAAGTCTGAACTGGAAAATTTCTAAAGCAAAGTGTTGTACTTTTTGTCTCGTTTTGTTGTGGTTATTGGGCATCTATCCATGCACCGTCATGCAGGTGTGTTTATGAGCAGTTCTATTGTTCTTAGATTTTGTGAAGCAGGGTTGGGTTGTCCTAGGCAGAGAGGAATCAGACCTTGGGAGGAAATTGTTCATTTTAATCATTTGAGTGGTTCTGAGCATTATCGGTTGAGCCCAACTCGATGGTTATTGTGTATGGTGGTTGTTTTCCTTGTTTATTGTACTTTGGATTATTTTGTACTACAAGAGTAAATAAAATACACATTCTCTCAGTTTTTCTTGCATTGTGTGAATGCTCATGTGTGTTTTGAGTTGTTCCTTGATCTTTGCATGTGTTATGTTTGACTTTTGCTGCTAATCCATTAAAATACAAGAAGAGTATCACTGTGTTGTGTGTGTTCTTGTGAAGGTAAACATTGAAGGCATAGTCCATAGTTCTCATAGAGTTCCGTTCTCACTGAGGAACTCGGGTGAAAGCAAGTGGTGTCGCATGGTTTTTAGCTCTATCAAGTTGGCCACGTGACACAATTTATCATTGCTAAAGATTTTGTCCAGTCTTTTAAGCATTTGTTCTTTGGAAAACATGGAATATTTTTCAGTGTTTGGACCCCCTTCTTTGATCGTTGAAAAGCTAAAGCTACAAAACACTAATGTGGCTCAAATTGTACCACCTTCCCTTGGTTATAAGAAACCTAGACCAAATCGAATTGTTGGCTAATAAGGTGGGTTCCTTTGTCAAATTAGAGGAAATTTTTGTTGAACAATAGATTTGTGCAAGTGTGTGTTTTGGTATAATTTTCCAAACTCTTTTCACATTGAGTTAAGATCATTTCTTCTCTTGGTTCCTAGTCCCAATCTCTCAACTATAAGGGTCTCCCTCTTAGATGTTTTCACTACAATCAAATTGGACATTAAGTGTCAACATGTTCCTCTCAAGGTCCTTCAAGTTTCAGACCCATCTAGATTTGGAGGAAGAAAAATGTTTCCCTTGATGTTGATTTCGTGTGGCATAATCACAAGAATTTTTTTGTAAGGAATTTTTCTTCCATTCTAAGGGTTGGACCATCTACCACTTTGTGAATGGTGTCTCATTCTCCCATTCCTCTTAATGGAAAGGAGCCTCAATGGGAGGCTCAAATTGACATGTAGCAAACTGATGGGTTGGTATTGATAATGGTGGTTTCCTTCAATGGACTTCAATTGGAATTAGTTTAGTTGAGATTGATAACACCTTATCCAAACCCAATTGAGACTTTACTCTCATGTGTAGAGGATGAAAGATGGAGACAAAGCATTTTGAGGATGGATACAATAGATGCTTGATTAGAACTGAAGTTGATACATTAAAGTAAAAGTAAAAGTTGAGATTGGTGATAGCTCTCAATGAATAGCTTAATCTTTTCTTTTGAAAGCTTTTTTCTATTCTTTTTATTTTATTTTCAAATTATATTTTTATAATTTATTTATTATTATATCATATAAATTTACAACTTTATTTCAACTTAAACCATATTATAATTGTTTAAAGTATAACTTATTTTTCTAAAAAATAGTTTGAACCCTTTAAAACCCCGCCTTTACCATGAATCATATAATAATAATATGTTTAGACAAACTACCCCGCCAGATATGGAATTCCAAATTAATAATTCCTGTCAATGGAAAATTTGTTGACAGCTAAGCTTGTTATAACAACTAACATAAGTATATATATTAAATGAAGGATATTAAAAAAATTTACCGTCTACTATTTTGTAAAGCAGTGAGCATCCAGTTTTAGCCAAACTACCCCACCAGATCTGGAATTATAATATAATGTTTAGCCAAACTACCTCCACCAAATCTGGAAATCAAAATTAATAATTCCTGTCAATGGAAAATTTGTTGACAGATAAGAGTGTTATAACAACTAACATAGGTATATATATTAAATGAAGGATATTAAAAAAAATTACCGTTTACTATTTTGTAAAGCGGTGAGTATCCAGTTTTGAAATGTTGAAAACAGAGTATTGACAGTTAATGTGGACGTCTGTCCCCCCACCATATTATGTCTAGATATAAATTAAATTAATTTGGGATGTGGGAAAATTGTTTAAATTGAATGTGCAATGGGATCCACACAAATTGAAAGAAATAAAGATAACGATTGTAACCTGCATTAAAACTTTCAGCAGCCACAAATGCTTTAATGCAATGAAGTAACGTTGCACATGGCGGAAGGTAAGAGCATTTCGAATATATTAACAAAGAAGAAGTGAATCTTTTGTTGTACAACAACGTATGGAGCAGGGCATATCGCCATCACACTATCAATGAAGAGGCAATCATGCAATCATGTTTCTTCTCCTAAATATTTCGTACAAACACTATTATTACTATATAATAGTAGTAGGACACAATTTTTACAGAAGTGGCTCCAAAAAGTTTTTGAGTGACGGTGTGTTTTACAAAGTTTTGGGCCTTTTAAGCCTCGTTTCTTAATAATTATCAACGTGAGATTCTCATAACCCAACAATCATAGTGTGTATTATTATTTAATATTTTATTTTTATAAAATAAAAATTTAAGATGATTTTTTTTTTTAATATATAATATTTTGTTTAAAATTTTATATTTTAATTTTTAATGTGTATGGTAAATAATGATAATATTTTTAAATTAAATTAATTTTTAAAATTCAAATAGAATAGAGAAAAAAGTATGGGTTGTGATATGTAATTGTCTTTATTAATATCAATTTTTATAATCTTTAGATTCTTTCTAATTAAAATGTCTTAAAAAATATTGGACTCTTAAAATATTAAAAAAAAGGAAATAATTAATATTATAAATATGAATTAGAAATATATAAATATATGATAAATAATTAAACCTAAAATGAGATAAAATTGACAGAGAAATAATCGATAATCGATTATCAATATGAGAGTATTATAAATTAATTATCTCTCAATTATTATCAATGTAAGATTATCACAATTTACAACATAAAACAACATTTTGTTGTAACTTCCATAATGTAGTATTATTTATGTGCGAGCATTTTTAATACTTCAATCATTTCTCTATGACCTTTAAAAACCTCTGAATAAAAGTGTGCCTTCTAATTTTTTTTTTGTTTATTAATTAAATTGTTAATATGAAATTATTAGAAATTAACCTTTTATTCTAATTACTGAAATCAACACTATAATAACTATTTCTATTAATTATTTCTCTATTACATTTTAAAACATAATATGTTTCAATTAATAATCACAAAAGATCCACAAAACACAACCACTTTTAAAAAAAGGTGAATTTATAATTCTTTAAAACATCAATAATTTCAACCATAACATCTGATCAATTTTTTCATAACATACAATTGACTTCTTTTATATTACCATATAATGAACTTTACTAACAAGGTCTTTTTTTTAAAGATGAACATTAATATTGTGAAACAACAAAACATTCATCTTCACATTCTTACTTTAGGTACACACAAATCAAATTTCCTTTCAAACAAGGTAGTTATAGCCCATGGTGAACCCCACAAGTGAAAACCTTAGTGTTTAAAATTCCAATTGAATTGCTAAGAATACCTTGTAGTTTTTTCTTTGTTTGATAAAAAATTAAATATTAAAATATAATAACATTAAATGAATGACACTAAATGAATGGTAAAAATAGAATATAAAATATTTTTAAATAAATACAATTTAAAACAATAAATTAGAATATGAAAGTGCTGAAAAATATGAAGCAATAAAATAAGTAATTTAACAAGAAAATATATATCAATGAAATGAGAAAGAAAGCTTAAATTAGATATATACTTGGGATTTGTTTTAAAATTTTGAGATTGTATATAGGCTATGCAGAGGTCTTATATATTCTATGTCAATTTTATTTTTAAATTATGAAAAGATAGATTCAAATTTTCACATATTATTGTTGAATGTGTATTATGTGGATTTGATAGGTTATTGAATTTGAACAACTTCTAACCATCGAATGTGTCTTTTATTGTCGAATGTTTCCTTGATACTATTCTAAATTCTATATTTTCTATGCACATGTGCTATTATATGATATACAAATTTGTGAGATTTATTTACTACTTTGTTAGACATAATTATATGATTTGGCTTCTCTTTGTCTTCATTACCTAATTCACCAAAAACACATGTAAGGAAATTATAAAAAAGTGTAAGGTTTTCTGACTCAGGTAACCTCATCAAAGAGTTACAACTACATATCTTACATAGTTAGAATCAAAGTTAATGTAGTTCTCTTGTGCATAAGAGTGGACTTTCGAACGAGTCTTTCACCTTCTCTTTCCTAAGTAAAGTGAAGCTACATGAAAATTCACCTATCCTTTTAGTAAAAATTATGGGTAAACCTTTTGCAAATATTTAAATATATAATTATATAACAGTGTAAAGTGTGTGTAGACTTGAATATTTGATGATTCCTCTTGATATTGTTTAATCCTAAATTTAGATATGATTGTAACAGGGTTAAGCATATAGAAATAGTTCAAACACAAGGGTGATAAATTAATCTGTAGCAGGTTAATCAATTACAAAATCAGATAAATGAATATTCTAAAATATATGTTAAATATAGAAAGTACCAAATTCAAAATATGTTTAATTGATTACAATACCAAAGATAAATGATACTTAGCTGGGTTTATTATGTTCAATAGATCTGGATTGGGAATAGATTGAAAATATATAGGATCAATATTCTAGATCAGTTGTTAGACTCTAAAAATTGTATTTCTATAGTCATCGACACTATCATCAAATTTGGACACTACTATAGATGTTAGTGTCTAAATGTAACACAAGTGTCCAATATAAAATAATGATTGGATCTTGATGTGACCAACTTCATTATTCTAGGTTTTCTGTCACCTTTCTAATGATATATTTAGATCTAAGATACATGCCATCACTATTTGCTAATTGATAAAACCTTAGCTCTTCACCCTTATTCACCCTTAGAATGAGTTTGCTAAAATGAGTTAGTGGACTCACAATGTCGAATTGACCTCAAATACTCCTCTATCAATGAGTGTTGCCTAGATAGCCAATACTCCAAGCAGTGCCTTAGACTTATGTAGTTATCCCTAATGCATGGGAGTATGTGTGCACAAGGATGCAATATACTATATGATGATGCATGCAATGATATAGCTTATAATTTGACAAATATTATTTATGAGTTGCTCTTTGAAAGCTTCAAACCTGTAATACGATTGCTTCTATGCTTGATATGTAAATAAGGATGAATAGGGAAGAATATTTTGATTGTGTGATTGATTGATTGAGATTTAGTAGGTGTTTGCTTGGTATTTTATATATGATTAATGAGAAGGATTAGACCTGTATTTATACCACACCTTTTGTTACATCATGTTCCACTCCATATAAACAAACAATGATTTTTGAATGGATATTAGAATCAACTAATAAGTGAATTAGGAATATAATGTTGTTTGATTTCATTTATAATTCAACATATGAGTATCTTATGACGATTTTGGCATGTGCAGATTTCTAATTTATACAACAATATTTAATGACAATATAATTGATATGTTATTGTATTCATTTTAGTTATTTCTTACCTGAACTAGACTAACTATCTCTTGTTAGTGAGGTGGATTCAAGAGAAAGTGTCCCCACGATAAATAAGAAAGTTCATACACCTACCACACAACACAACCCTACATTGCTTCTCTTGTGAAGAAGAAAGTTCATACACCTATACACATCATCTCATTTTCAATCTAAAAAGTGCTAAAAAATAGCTACTGATAATGATATTTTGAAGGACTACTCTTGAAAACATTGCTACCTTCATTAACAAAAATATATTATAAGACTATATAAAAAGGTAAACCTGTGGGCATATACATGCTTCGAAGATTTTCTATTCAAACAACATTTACACTCAACCAACAAAAACACATTATACATGTTGAAATAAAAAAATAAAATCAAAGTACATTAATTCATTACTTCTCATCTTCAACAAACTCTTTTCTTTTATTGATATTTTAAAAAAAAATGACACCAAACTAATTCCTATACTTTCTTTTATCTTGTAGATTATTTTCAAATGCCTCAACAATGCACTACATTTTCCATACTTATTTTTAAATCAATTTTTAAATTTTTTGATATAATATTTGATTGAAAAAAATGATACATTAAGAATTATAAGACAATAACAATTATCTATATATTTAAATATATACTATGTATATGATGTTTTGATAAACAATTCAATTTAATTACTATATTACTTTTTTCTTTTTTTCTTTTTTATTTTTTTATTTTATATGTTACTACATTTCATTTAAAAAAATCGTATTTACATTTCATTTCTATTTATCGTGTTATATTAATATGTAATTTTGTTTAACTAAATTAGTTTCTCATCATATTTAATAATTAGTCGAAGGCTTATACAATAGGGCAAAGTTTCAAGATTTGTCTCACAAGAGACAACATAAATAAGATGTTTGCCCCCATTCAAATGCTAACGCAATAAATTGTTGTTGTGTAGTTTTAGGTTTAGGTTGACCTTGTTGCATTTTACATAATAGGACATCCAACTTCTTCTCAAAATCATTATTCTTTTGCAAGCCAAGGTCCAATAGTGATAAACAATTAGCAATACTCGTTATGATGTCCTTTAATGTTTTAGAGAGACTTATACAATTGATGAGCACATAAATCTTACTCTTGCTATTATAAAGATCAATGGTGGTTTGAACTTGAGACAAATCGGCAGCGATGCCTTTCAAAGCGGTTTGCACCGATGGAAAATAAAAGTAAAGAAATGGGAAGGGGGCCTTGCATGTTGAAATATGATAAGTGCATGCACTAAAAGATGTAAATCAATCTACGCCAATTATAATGGTTGAATCACAACTAAAAACCATAACCCCTATACCAAGTGCAAAATTAAATGATGTAGGTTATATAATAAAACAGAAAAAGGAAAGGCATCCACCAGATGGATCAGATATGTCAACACCATCACCACAAACATCAACATGTACGTTATGCCCTGGTCAATAACAGTCCCTGCAACACACATTCCATTAATCTTGGCCAACTTCCATAATATTAAGACAAATGAACACAAATCCCATTATCTTAAGCCAAACCATCTCAAATCCTATTTCTTAAGCCAAAATGTACACATTATGAAATAAGGATAACCATTTTATTGCCTACTTATCTGGTATACGCCAAGGTTTTGATGTCACTTCCATAATGCATATGCAGGTGCTCATACAGTCTGTGGATTTCTCTATAGAAATCTATAAGGCTGGTTCTGGTGGTGCCATTATGAACACATGGTCGCTTTGGGATGTTGATCCGTCTATGCTTCCTACACACTAGTCTATTTATAGATATCTTGAACTGCAAGACAACATGGTCAAGCATTCTATGTGATCCTCTATCATTATTATCGCCCATGAGGTGTTCTACTTTGATTTCATAGTAAGCGATAGTACGAACTGCCCGACACATAATATGCATGAATTTAGGCATTTCAATAAGTATGCCAGTTATCAGGGTGATGACACCAAGTGTGGCATTGATGAATGCAAGATTGGAGCTCTGTTGTTGTTTCTTCGTATGAAATGTGAAAGATGCTAGCTCTGTGCCTGCAAATCCTGTAGAGATTAAATGTTACTAGAATGATAATTTCACTTAAGGAGTAAATTGTTACAGACACTCATCTGTGTATTCATGCCAATTAACCAGTTTTTATTTTATAATAAATAAAATAAAATGTTCTATATACATGCTTGTCTCAACATATTGAAGCTTGGCTCAAAATTTAGCCTTACACTAAACTCTAAACATATTCCTTGCATCTCCCATCGCCATTCTCATCACTCGCAACCCTTCGCTCACCTACCTTCGATCGCTCACCTTCCTTTGCACATTTTCATGATATGCATAAACAATAGAATTCAATCCATTTGTAGAGGAAATAAGTTAAAATTGGGATGTTTTTGTTGTTCTCATATGCCATGCATTAGATATGAAGAGCAGAACATACACGTGGATGTTTAATATGTTGTGATCTTGCCACCAAACACATGTTTTACGTGGGACGACCCACGCTGCATATCTCTAAAAATAAGATTAAATATATAAAATTGAATATATCTAAAATTTATTTCAGGAAAAGACACCCCACAAGACTTAATTTGACATGGAATTTACTTTAAAAAAAGACAACAAATTAAGGATTTAGTTTGACATGATACGCAACCTTATTTTGGTATTTTAACAATATTTATAATAAAATAGTCTTATAGTATAAAATATTATTAACATATATATAATTTATTAAAGAATAATATTTAAAATTAATATTATATAATATATAATTTTTATTATTTTTTATGCTTAGTTTTGAGTCTCTGAAGAATTGATGACCAATTTAACAATGATTTATTGTCATCTTTGTTAAATGATTTAAAATTTTGGTCTAGAGAATTATTTGAAAAATTAACACTAGTGGAACACAATTAAAATTTTTAACAAGCCGAAGATCAAATGCTCACCTTTAATCTTTAAGCAAAGTCATCACTTTTGAATTTCTTCATATCACCATGTTATGATCACTTGTAGTCATTTGTTCAATTCCTTACTATATCATGTGCATATAGACTGAGATTTATATCAAGTAAGTATTTGAAGAAAAAATAGTAGATGTTTGTTGGGTAGTCTTTTTCCCTGATGCATCAATGATTTGTTATGGTGGTTGACAGAAGTCTTCAATTTTCTTTTACGCTTCTAAGAAGGTATGGAATCATGTGACCCATCGACCCAAATGAAAGATATTTACTTGAAATCTCACTTGAACTAAACCTAATGAAAGGTTGGCTTCCCTTCTATTGAGAAAACTACACTTTATCATTACCCTTCCTTATATATAATTCCTCTGCCTTTGCAATTACAATCTTGCCTATAAAAAATAATGCTATTACCTACACCAAAGTAAATTAAAACAAATTTAATAATAATGCATGGATAAAACAACTAAATGTTTGACCTAAATCGAAGTTATGGGTTGTAATGTTCCTTTCCAAGTGTTAGGAATAAATTTATTACATTAGCTTTTACATTGGATATTTACCGAGAGGTAAATATAATATTGTCGAGTTAGTTATTAGAATATATTATTTAGTTAATCGGTTGTATATTTTTATATGTTATAACAATATTACACATATAAGTTTGAGAAGATATTCAAGTGAGATATTGATGGAGATATGATCTCTTCAATTATAGGAAATAATTTTCCTATATAATTATAATCTTCCATATGAAATAATATAGACAATATAATATTATTATGTTCATTTTATTTTCCAATATTTGACTCTTTTATTTTTGTGTTAATCATGCTCAGATCTGAACCAACTTCAATATCTAATATCAGAGTGTGTTTGTTGTAAGAACAAGGTTACGATTCCTTGCTAGATGGAAGAATAAATTGATTTTCAAGGGGCATTCATTTTCATTCACCCCTATGGATGAGTAAGGTTGGTTATGTGAAGACTTAATACAGTAGCTTTTACTTTTGCATTTGATTCATTGAACTCATATTTGCTTGATTATTCCCTAGTGCATTGTCTCAGCATTGGTCCACCTTCCTATGAATTGTAGGGTGATTTGATACGGCATTGGAACTTGAGTCAGGAATTGAATGATTACCCTGAATTCAACTTGCATCAGAGGTTTTTTGATTTAACATTCATGGCATTGGCAGACTACATATCAAGTTGTGTATCTCAGCCCATATTAACCAGACAATTGTGTAGTTACTTGTGTACAAATTTTGTGTGAATGTTCAATATGTATCATGGTTAGATCTGACATCAAGGTTTGACTTTCAAGTTCTGTATTGGATCGGCTCCATACATATTTATCCTTCTCTGCTAAAAAATTGTGGACAATTTGCATGAATATGAGTTGTGCATTTTTTCCCTTAAAGGACTTTCTCGACAATGAAATCTCTCCACGTAATACATTCCATTGTCAAATTTTTCTCAGCTGGCTTCATCCACGTTCTCCATGACGATGAGTTCCCCATCTTCTTTGTTTATATTCATCAGGTTAGTAAGTCCTCCCTCACCTCTCAACTTGTCTGTATAACTATTCAAGTTCAAAGCTTGCTGGGAGGCCATTCATGGTATTAATAATATTTAATATACTTAGTATTTAAGAGTTTAATATTATATTGTCATGTCATTTCTAAAAATTTCTGAAATTGATAATTCAAGTGAAATTAAGTTATTACCATTAATTTATTTTTGTGTCATTGAGTAGTCGCTATAGTCATGGGTGAATATCAGAATTTTTAACACCAAGATTTTATCATATAATTGTGATAAAAAGTAATAGTTATTTATTTTTTAAATGTCAAAAATAATTAATAAAGAGTCCTTATTTAGTCTTATGGTTGATAGTCTTTTTTTATATTTAAGCGAGTTTTTTAGCTTTTATAGTAAAAAAATGAGTTGAGAATCAAAAGTTGTTGAGTCATTTTTTGTCAGAGTCATTTTTGTGTCAAAGATATCAAAATGAATCCCACCTTATGTAAATGATGCATTTTCGGGTGAACTCGATGTCTTGAGTCAAAATCATCAGTGATGTATGTGAGAAAATCTCATTATCAAAAATGACATGAGCTTCATCGACATTGACTGAGTAGGTAGGAACCTACTGGGAGATGAAGGAAATGGACACTAGAGATTCCAAAGCCTCTTGTTAGTCACCAACAACGGGGCGTAGATGACTTGGTGACTTTTGTGTGTGTGTTTGAATAAAAATAGAAGAGCATTCTTTTTCACATGTGTGGTGTGTTGTTTCATTTTTTTAGTATGGTGTGCTCTATGCCAAATTGGCTAATGTCAAGGATGGTTTTCCAGTGACAATGGAAACTGTCTATGCTATTTTTGTTTGGGTGGCAACCAACATTAATAGACGCTGTATAAGATGACAATGAGGATTTATTCCTCATAATATTTTATTTTTTAGTATTGTAATTAGTGTACAATTTCAAACATAATTCCTTGATGTGAGAATATAGTGAAAGGACCAAAAACACCAATGTAAGTCAGTTCATGGATCTTGAAAAGGTTTGTGGTAGATTTAGAAAACCATCGAAGGTGGACAGTTGATGGAAGGAGGTTCCTATTCATATCAAAGTTTGTGTTAAACCCAATTAAAACCATGGAAGGAGTGAGCCTTTCTTTGTATCAAGGTCATGAGCCAAATAGGGCATGCCATAGGAGTGAGTATATTGTAGGTGAGAGTGTGAATGTTTTTGCACCATGTAAAAAATAAGGAGGGGAATGTTAGAAATTATTTTATTACATTAGCTTTTACATTGCATATTTTTAGAGAGGTAAATATAATATTGTTGAGTTAATTATTAAAATATATTATTTGGTTAGTTGGTTGTATATTGTTATATGTGATAAAAATATTACACATAGAGGTTTAAGGAGATATTCAGGTGAGATATTGGTGGAGATTTGATCTTTTTAATTATAGGAAATAATTTTCCTATATAGTTGTAATCTTCTGTATGAAATAATATATACAATATAATATTATTGTATTCATTTTATTTTCTAGCGTTTGGCTCTTTTGTTTTTGTATTAATCATGCTCAGATTTGAATCAACTACAATACCAAGGAGTAGTCGGAAGAGCCCGTTTAGCCTATATTATTCTCATGGGCTAATTTTGGGATATTAAGAATAAATTAAATTAATTAATTTAAAGTTGTCCAATAAAATATATTTTTATGGATAGATTTATTTTAATTAATTTGATAAAATAACTTAAAATGACTTTTAAAAGTAAATATTAAAAGTTACTTTATTAATGACCTTAATGAAATATTTTAAAAAGATTGATATGCCATCACTGCTCATGCTTGTCAAGAAAAAAACAATATTCAAGTGAATTCATCTTTTAGATAATTCTTTATTTTGTTAATGGCTATTTATCATTCTAAGAATGTAGAATGGTTGTTTGTTTAAAATTATCATTATGTTATCATTATTTATTTTTTCAAGGTGTTTCATGCAATTTTAAAATGGGTATTTCTACTTGGATGAAGTAAACAATGTGGCAATCATCCTCATAAAAGATTTGAATGGAAGGAGATTGAATACATGGAGCTAAAACATATTATTTTTGGATATCAAATGCACAAACATATACCAAAAAATGGAAAATTGTAGAAATACAACAATAAAAAAAAAGGAATAAATAAATTTGTACAAAAATTTGATGTGACAATTGAACCTTGGGTTAATTCTGTTATCAAATTTGAAGTTTTGCACAATGCTTCCAGTATCATCACCTTCACTCTCCTCATTTTCTCTAAATTGGATTTATAAATTTCTACGCAGAATGTTCTTTCTAGATTGTTCCTCCTTCTGCTCTGTATGCATTTTTGCTGACTTTGAATTGCCACCTTCTCTGTTCTAACCACACATTGCCTCTTCAATGTCCTTCACGTGAATACAAACCGTTTCTACCATATCTGCCCGTTGCCAACCATTCAACATATTACCAGTTGTTTGCAAAACCATAAGGACATTACGACTCATAATGTTTATTACATTAGGAAGAAAATTAGGGATATGCATTAACAAAAAGAATCAGGAAGAGAGCCCTTCCATGAGCAATGTGGAATAATAAGGTACGAGTCAACAAGTCTTTTAGTCGGCATATATAAACGTCCATTAGATTTGTGGGGGTCAACAAAGGTGGTCATTTTGGTTGAATGTGGATTCCTCTTTAGAGGGTTAATAAGTGCATGTAAATTTATAATCTTGTCTCTTCTTAGAAGTGGTTTTAATTTGGTCTAATACTTTGAAAAATATACAATATAAAAAGATATGTGCATTATTAATTGGGCCGACTGTCTTTAGAGAGTTGTAATTGTAATATTTATATTGAATTAGAGTTTAATATAGTTCTACTGTTTGTGAATGCTTTATTTTAATAAGTGGAGAGAAGTTTCTACCTTCTTTCCTATGATAATCAAATACAACTAATATGATCTTTCATTTAAACCATCTCTTAATATAAATATATAAAAATAGAACCCCAAATAAATACATGATAATGAATGACAAGTTTTTTTTTTAATATAAAAATAAAACTCTAAATAAATACATGGTAATCAACGATAAAAAAATATCTTACACTACTAAAATAAAGTTGAAGAATAATACTATATTTGATTAATAAGCCACCTCATTCTAAAATTTCAAATCAATCATCTTTACCAATACAAAATGTTCTGACTTTTTTTTGACAGTTCATGGAAAACATTTACGCAATAGAAATGCACTCTCTTATGACAATTAAGATATATATATTAAATGAGGAGGTAAACATTTAAAAGGTGTTTGGGAATTTTCACTAAATATACACTTCGAAATGCAGGTACTGGTGTATCCCCCACTATAATGTGTCTTTATTTGGCTAATATCTACCAATTTGCACGGCAGACGTGATCGGCATGTAGGGCTATCAATTTAAATAGAACTCTCTCTTCTTTATGGTTACGTGTGTGCTTTTATAAGATTTGACAGTTTTAATTAATTAATCGGGGAGGAGGGAAAATGGTTTAAATTTAATGTGCAATGAAGCAACATTGATTGCGGGGAATCGTTACACTTATGAATGCTTTTTAGCAAATAATTCTAATTTGACGGCCGTATGAACGGATATTTGTGAACACCGTATTAGATGAAAGGGAAGAATTGGAAGGACTGTTAAAAAAACCCAGAAGGATTATAATAAATATGTATTAATTTTTTATTTTAAAAATAAAAAAAAGATTCTAATAAATATATGGAAATTTTAATTTTAAAAAATCTAAAGAATTATAATAAATATATTTTTAATATTTCATTTTTATTAATTTAAAGAAAAATTGTCCAACTTTTAAAAAGTATTATTGAATAAATAACTTCAATGAGCCATTTTAACTGTCAAAATTAACCCATAATAAGAACATTTCAAATATATTTTCATGGTCTCCTTATTCATACAAAAGTGAATACTATGTTATATAAAAGTTGTACAACTCCGTGGTAAGACAAATTGCCATCACCATCAATGAAGAAGTAGACAATTAAGTTGTACTTTGTAAGTCGTCTCTTAATAAAGGTCGTATTACGGCTAGTCCCTACTTATATTTGTATTAAGAACTATTTTTCCCTGAGTTTGTAAATAAATTTATAATGTAAACTTGTTTTAACAATTTGAACTTAAAAATAAAAATTTAATACTGTAAATACTTGTTGAAATTTGAATTTAATTAGCAATAATTCTTTTTTGAATTTAAAAGTTGCTGATAAATACTAAGAACAATAATATTCAATATTGATAATAATCTACAAAATAAAATGTAAATACATATAAATAATTCTAGATAAATAATAAATTTACTAAAAAAATAAAAAAAATAAATTAATAAATTAAACTACAAATTTCATAAACATGAAACATTATATAAATTAAATAATTCTAACAATATATCAAATAAATAAACCTTAATTTTCTTTTAATGACACTTCATTAAAAATGTATACAAAGTTACATGGAATTGATAAGTGATGATTATTATTGCCAGTTGAATGTGATTAATTTTTCACTTTTTTTATCAATCAATATGTTTTATTTTTCAAATTTATAAATATCAAGCAATTGTGCACATGAATTTTTATTAATAATATAAATAATAATAATAAAAAAAATATTAACAATATAAATTGAAAAAAAAATTGAACTATATCATTTAGACCTTATTGATGCCTTCACATTGTTCAAAATATTGCACATACATATTGTCGGCATGGGTCAATAGAATTAGTAATATACTTTATTATCACATAGAAGCATGACAATTTCTAAAACTGCGGCCAAATAATATGTTAGTTTTAAATTTTTAATAAATATATTTTTATATTAAATAATTTAAAACTTTCTAAAATAATTTTTATTAGTTAATTGACATGATAACGAATTATTTAATTTTAAGTATATTTTTATAATCATAAAATGAAGAGTATTTAAAATTGTATTATTGTAAGTGACACATGTTAATGTGATATTTAATTTAGAATAATATATCTAAATATTAATTATTAAATATTGTTAAATTAATATATCAAATTTTAGTTAAAATTTTACAATTTTTAATATAATATATATTTTGAGTATTTTTATTGATTGAAAAAAAAAACATGTTAATTAACAAGTGAAAAATAATAACTATCCGAGATTATCACAACTTAACATTTCATTTTAAGCAATGGAGATTCCTTAATAAATATTATTTAATATTTTATTTTTTGTAAGATTTAAATATGAGTTGATTATTTTTTATATTTATAATTATTTTTCTAGGATTTTAAGTTTTAATTTTTGATGTATATTAGTAAATTATGACGATGCTAATTTTTAATATTCTTTACATGAAATTAATATATAAAACTTATTAAAATGTGGAGAAAATATATATTATTTTTGAATCTTTTTGAAATATAATTTGTGGTTTGTAGTTTTATTTATTAATACCAACTTTCACAATCTTTAGACTCTTCTTAACTTAAATATTATAGAAATCATTAAAATATTCTCATTTAAAATGTATAAAAAAAGAAATAAGTAATCTTATAAATATGAATTAAAAACACATGAAAATGACAAATAATTAAACCCAAAACAAGACAATATTGCAGAAGTAAACTGTTATCGAGAATATCACAACTTAGTTATCTCAAAATAATTATTAATGTGGGATTATCACAACTTATCACACAAAAAAATATTTTGTTGGGGTTTTCATAACGTAATTATATTGGAGGCATTTTCATTGAGGAGTATTTAATTTTTATATTTAACATATTTTCATAATTCAATACTATGTCAGAATATTTTTTGAATCTAAATTATTTAATTAGTTTGCTTATAAAATAATGTTCTTCTTAATTGATTAGGCTATTCTATTTACTCTTAATTCTATTTACACTTCCCCTACCACACAACACAACACTACATTGCTCCTCTTGTGAAGAATAAAGTTCATACACCTCTATACATCATCTCGTTTGCAATCTAAAAAGTGCTAAAAATAACTACTGACAATGATTTTTTGAAGGCCAGCTCTTGAAAACATTGCTTCCTTGATTAACAAAAATATCTTATGAAGTCTATATAAAAAGTAACCCTGCTACTATCTACATGCTTTGAGAATTTTCTGTGCAAACAACATTTACACTCAACTAATAAAAATACATTATACATGTTGAAATAAAAACTAAAATCAAAGTACATCAATTCATTACTTCTCATCTTCAACAAACTCTTTTTTTTAATTAATATCTAAAAAAATAAAAAATAAATTTGATGCCAATTTAATTTCTAGGCTTTCTTTTATCTTCTAAATAATTTTTTAATACCTCAACAACAGACTAAATTTTCCATACTTATTTTTAGATCAAGTTTTTAAATTCTTAGGTATAATACTCTATTGAAAAAAACTGATACATTAAGAATTATAAAATGATATCAATTATCTATATATTTATATCAATTATCTATATATTTGACTATATAAATGTATATAATGTTTTGACAAAAAATACAATTTAATTATTATATTATTTTTTTCTTTTTATATATTATTACATTTTTATATTTCAATTATTATATAAATTCAATTATTATATAAATTCATTTTACATTTATCCTATTATACTAATATATAATTTTGTTTAGCTATTAGTCCCTCATCATATATAAAAACTCCACTAGAAACTTCGAATCAAGGCGGGATAGTCTCAATTTTTTGGAGTTTGGAAAATTGCACTATAATATAATATACAGGTTGAAATGCTAAAAACAGGGTATTGACAGTCAATGGTATGTCTTTTGGATATCATGTGATGGTATCAATTCAAATAGAACACAAATTGTAGCCTGCATTAAAACTTTCAGCAGACGCAAATGCTTCAATGCATTGATGTAACGTTCTACCGATTAACACAGAAGGGAATATTATGTTATATAAAAGTTAAACAACAACGTATGCAATAAGGCAAACCGCCATCATTATCAATGTGAATATTTTGAGTGAGGTGTTTTTAATGAAGTTTTGGTGAAGTTGTGCCTTATCTTTTAGTAATTATCAATGTCATATTCTTACAACCTAACATTTCTTTTTGAAGTACACTCCATAAAATATTGAAGTACTCTTTTTTATTGGTAAAGTTTTTGAGTGAAGTGCCATTTACAAAATTTTAGTGAAATTGTGCATTCTCTTTTAGTAATTATGTCATATTCTCATAACCTAATATTTCTTTATTTCATTTATATATTTTTATTTTTTTTCTAATACATATTATTTAGTATTTTATTTTTGAAAGATTTAGATATAATAAAAAAAAAGAAAAAAATTAAATATGACGATTTATTTTTTTATGTATAATTATTCCTTTAAAACTTTACATTATAACTTGTGATGTAGATTAATAAATTATGACGATGCAAACTTTTAACTTTTTAGATAAAATTAGTTTAGAAGACTTAAAAAATATGGAGAAAATGTAAATAATCTTTGAATCTTTTCATTAAGGTTTGTAATTCACAATCTCTAGACTTTTTTCAACTAAAATACCATAGAAATAATTGGACTCTTCTCATTTGAAGTGTTTGAAAAAGGAATAACTAATATTATAAATATGAATCTATGAGGGATGATGTTTCTGATGAGGAATTTGATTCGGATACTGATGTTAAACATGATGCTAATGCAGCTAATACTTGTATTGGATCTGATGTGAACTTTGATGTACAGGATGTAATGCTGCTAGTAGAAGATGCAATGTCCACAATTGACCTCTCAACATGGGGTTTGTGATATGATGGGTGAGAGGGAGATGATGGAGGAATAATGGATTCGACAAAGATAGGCCCATGGAAGGGTTCATGAGGACTAAGTTCATGGGGAATATACTCATCTTCGATGGAGGATTTGTCAAATATGGGGGGACCATGGAGGAGGGATGTGGTGTCTTGACCTTAGCTTGGAAAAGGAAGGGCTTGATCATGATCGGGAATGGAATATTGACACTCTTCTTATTGTTTACACAGGGATACAGATGCATCTGGTTCATCCTCGATTTCTATGTCACCATGGTCAATGAGGTCTTGAACATAATCTTGGAAATTTCGACATCGGTTAATGGTATGCCCCCAAGTTCGGTGATATGCACAATATTGATTAGATTTATACCCAGATGGCTTAAGCTTGGTGGGATAAAGATGTTGTATGAGTGGATAGACCATCATGTTAGCGGCAACTAGTTGTTGGAAAAGGGCTTCCAAGGACATAGGAAGGGGAGTATAAGGACCCACTTCACTTTGTGACTTAGATGTGGAAGCATTGGACTTTAGATCAGATGTTTGTTAATGTGATTGGGTGGATGGATTGGTAGTAGACAAGGTGGTTAGGATAGGATTCCCTTTACTAGTGTAAGAAGGGGTAGACGATGGGCTATGACTAGTGGATGGAGGATTAGAATGGGACTCATACGAATGGGTTTGGACTCGAGGTGAGATGAGTTGAATGGGATCAAGGCCTTCAGGAAGTGGAACACCCATCTTAAGGAGTTGCAAGAGGATCTCATCCTTGTTGGTAAATATGTATTATTCTATGAGAACATGGTCTAACTTCATGGGGATGGATGATGAAGGGGGCCGACGCGGAGGTAGACTAAGGATTATATATGATCTCTTGAATAAGGTAGGTCTAAATGACCGTGCTAGTATGATCGGTAATAATGAGGAGGAGGTGGATGAAATGTGATTGAGATGATGTAGGACTAGGATCAGATTTTAGAATGATAGTACAATAAGTGCTAGTGATCTATCAACAATGCCTAATTTTCAAGATAGAAAAAATATTAGGGAATTGATGGGTGCCTATATTTAAAATAGCAAGATGATGATTGGATGAGTGCTAATTATGAATACGCAAGTTGACTGAATGATAGAGAATAGATTGATGATGATTGGATGCTCGATTAAAAATGACAAAGTGATAAGATGCTAGCAGGATACTGACTAGGTATGAGATCCGACCAAATGATAAACAATGATATGAAAGGATAAAAGGACTAGCTCAAGCCTTAGGCTAATTTACTCAAGATGGGATGGGATGGGATTATGTGATGAAGGTGATGGGATTAAGATAAGGAAAGGTATATATAGGTGATGATGAAATGATAATGGGCAATGTAAATGAGATAAGGATGGTTTCGACAGGTGTGTGACCTAAAGAGCCAACTAGGGTAAGATAAGATGAGGTTAGACTAGATGGGGGATGAGGTGACTAGGCGAAGGCAAGGTTAAGAAAAAGATTGATTGTAGATAGATGTGATTAGGATATGTGAGTGATGGGGTATGATCAATGATGAGTGGATATGACTAGACTAGGACAAGATGAAGACAAGATGGGAGATAGGGATATGACAATGAGAAGGATATACAAAGACATTATGTATAAGAGGATAATAAGATAAGGATGCATAAAATGTTAAGGATATACAGAATGATATGTACAAAGAACCTAGATAGGCATGTATAGGTTTGGGTGAAAGGCTAACTTGGCTCACAAATAGCATGGGTCTAGCATGACACACACCCAAATCAAGCAGACCACAAACCTATGATTAGTAAACTCAAGGGTGTGTAACCCAATGACTGCACTGTCTAAGGATTTTGTGGGTGAGACTATAGGCCAGTGACCCATTACAGAATCTCCTGAACCCTATCAACCTCATATGTACATGATGGTCACTTGGGCACTGATACCGAATCTGGCAGCGAATCACCTATTAAGATCGAAAGGTCTTATGCTAGGCTATAAAGGCTCTCTAGGGGCATCCCCAATATATGCAAAGGTAAAATGGGGCCCAAGTCCGTATATGATGTTGTCTAACCAATTTGTGTATTAGATCTTAAACACCCCTCAATCCACTGAACCCTTTATGGGGAATTCTACTTTAGTGCCTAATGATAGCTCTCTTGATATTTATACTCTGTCATAACACGAAGTTTGGTCTAGTGTGTGGTGATGAAATCCACATCACCGACCCCTAGAAAAGAAAAATAAGGAGCGTTTATATGTGGTTTTTGATCCTTCAAGAATCACCATAAGGATGTAAGGAAGAGAGCATACACCACCATAGCCCTCATGTGACAAACAAGCAGGCCAAAAAGGAGATTAATTAACGAATTTAATTTAGATGTGAAATATATACAAGATGCAATAATATACAAAATGATTTCAATAAAGTGACTAAAAATGATGAAGAGTCTAAAATAAAATGCTTTTTTATTTGCCAAAATGTCTTTTACAGGCATCTTGCAATAGAACTGTTAGTAGTTTGATTGGCACTTTTTTTAAAAAGGCAACCTGAAAGACAATGATTAGTAGTTTTAAATAACAGTCTTGAGGGGTAACTTGTAAGACAAAATGTTAGACCAAAATATGAGCTACAAACGCTGATGTGAGTAAGACAAAATATCCTTTAGATTCACCCCTGCAAGAAACAAAATGTTAGTCTAATAAGCCTTAAGAAAAACACTCTAAGAAAATAATGATTTGGATCTATAATTTATTTGGGTGAGCAGGCCACAACACAAAAGTCTGGGGGTGGCAGCCCCTAACGAAGTCAAGGGGCAGCATCCCTTGTGGGGTTAAGGGGTAGATCCCTTTGCGGGGTTTAGAGGTAGTGCCTCTGGTGTGCTCCCTATCATAGTACAAGATGGCGTTTAGGGGTGGACCCCCAATGCCAAAGGCAATTTGGGCCTTGTACGAGGCCTAGATTGACTCAAAAGCACTAAAAATGCACTCAAAAAGGATAATTTTGAAGACGAAAAAATTAGTGAAAAATCACAACTTTAGACTGTAATATCGAAACTACCAGTGCAATATCATAATTTATGAGTCACGATTTTACCACAAAAAAATAACTATGATGGTTAGATTACAAAAATGTAACTGTTAGTGAAATATCATGATTCTCAGGGCAAACACCATGATTTCTAGACTAGCAATATTGCGATAAAATATAAAAGCTCAAAATTTTGATTGTGGATCAAGATAGATGTTTAGCTGATTATGACAGATTAATCTAGATTCCTTAAAATGCCTATTCACAAATGATTATGGTAGATTATGATGTATCACAATTTTTATAAAAGGATATTAAGATATTTATCAAATTGGACAAAATCCTGAACAATTTGAAGAACAAAAAGTGTTTTTAATTAGATTTTATCCTATTCTACCTTATGGATCTAGAGATAAAAAAACAATAGACATAATTAAAGTCCAAAATGACAATATTACAAATTCGCTAATGTGAATGCAATACTGTGATTCTTAGATAAAAATCATGACTTAGTGAGTTGCAGTTTTGCAAAAGATAGGAAAAAGGTTAAGGACTGTGTTTGTTTTGACTTTAGATGACCTTGTCTTTTGCATCTCCTTGTTGACCCTATCAATTTCACACAACAAGTTATACATACAAGATTCTACACGTGGTTAGCAAAATACGTTTTCAATCACAATGTGGTTTAGAAAAATGTTAAGGGATCTAAAAAAAGACTTTATGATCATTAATTTTTTGGGAGGATATAAAATAACAGGATTTACCCTCACAGGGTAAAGATCAAAAGGACAATTTGGTAGCTTTAGTAAGGATTGTAATATCATGACTTTCGTTGTAATATCGTGACTTACAAATCAATGCCATAATTCTATGAATGGTGATATTGTGGCTTAAGGTTTGCCTATTAGATTTTGGATCAAATTCATTTTTCTATAAAGATCATGTACATAGAGGATAAAAAATGGGTTTTACAATATAAAATGTCTAATATAAGTACATAGGGGTTAGAAGATGATAGCTGATAATAAAAAATGTACTAATTTATGCCTAACATCAAACCCTTGTAAAACTGTAATTAGTGATGCAAAATCATGATTAACCGAGTAATAACATGATTCATGAAGTCACATTATTGTGGATGAATAATAAACTACAAAAAAGACTATTTTTAGTTATAAAAAAATATGACTAGATTAGCGATATCACTTTTAGCAGTGCAATGTCACTACTTTTGAAGTAGCAGTATTGCACAATAGGGGCAACCTGCCAAAAATGAAGATCGTTAGCATTTAAAACTTGGTGGTTAGTGCAAAACCACCACTCTTTTGTCAAAATCATGATTGCAAAGTCGTAAGTTGGAGAGCAATGTCACAAATGTCACTTATGTGTGAAATTTTCTTTAAAATTTGGCTCATGTTCTTGTCCAATCAGATTTTCAAGTTGCCAAAACACTTCTAGGATGAAAAATTGTTAAATTGTGAGTATTCTCCCACTGTGGTCACCAAAATGTAGTGTGAATTTTGAGCTATTAGATTAAATCACCATAAACATGTAATTTAAAACCCAAAATAATAAACTACCTAAGTAAGATGTAGAGCCATTAGAATCGAATGCAAATTGATGAATGCACAATTCAAACCAACATTCCAATCCTAAAGCTAATTGCTCTAAACCATGATTAAATGGATTTGAAAACAAAAATATTGGATTGAGATTACCTTAAGCCCAAAATTTTGACATTATGTTGCTTGATCAAGGATGTTGATGATGGATTCAAGGATTTGTTTGGCAAGGAGATGTTATGTATTCCTCTATTGCTTTCCATGAAGGAGTGGAGTTGTTTATATAAAATATGAAGAGAAGGATTAAAAGGAATTAAAAATTCTTTGGAAGCTTTTAGATTTAAATGCTTCTAAAGAGGAAGGGTGAAAATAGAGAGGATTCTAGAATGAGAGAATTCTAGAATCCTTTTAGGGGTTAATTAAGATTAGGTATGAGATTAGATAGGGATTAGGTAGGTGATTAGGGACTAGGGGTGTAGGAGAGCCTAAGAATAGGCTTAGTAGGTGGGTAGGTGGGTATGGGAATTTAAAAGTAGCAAATAATAGAAATAAGTGAGATTTAGAATGAGATTAAGATATGATTAGAGGAATTAATGACGGAGCGGTATAGGACTAAGGTTAGTACATGAAGAGGTATGAAGAGGGGGACATTAGATAAGTGATTAGGAAGGAGATAAATTAGCAAGATAAATTAGATAAGCGAAATTAGTTTCGACTAATAGGAATATTAGTGACATTTAAAAGAAGCAAGCGGATTTAGATGCATACACAAACTTCAAAAGGAAATTGTTCATTTTAATCATTTGAGTGGTTTCGAGCATTATCGGTTGAGGACTCAATACTTATTGTGTATGGTGGTTGTTTTGCTTGTTTATTGTAATTTGGATCATTTTGTCCTACAAGAGTAAATAAAATACACATTCTCCTAGTTTTTTTGCATTGTGTGAATGCTCATGTATGTTTGATTTTTTTCCCAATCTTTGCAAGTGTTATGTTTGACTTTTGCTGCTAATCCATTGAAATACAAGAAGAGTACCACTGAGTTGTGTGTGTTCTTGTGTAGGTAAACACTGAAGCCATAGTTTGTAGTTCTCACAAAGTTCCATTCTCACAGAGGAACTCGGGTGAGATCAAGTGGTGTCCCACAGTTTTCAATTCCATCGAGTTGGCCTCGTGACATAATTTGTCACTGCTAAAGATTTTGTCTGGTCTTTTAAGCCTTCGTTCTTTAGCAAACATGGAATATTTTTCAATGTTTGGACCCCCTTCTTTGATCCTTGAAAATCTAAAACTACAACACCACCAATATGGCTCAAATTGTACCACCTTCCCCTGGTTATAAGAAACCTAGACCAAATTGAATTGTTGGCTAATAAGGTGGGGGTTTTTTTTTTTGTCAAATTAGAGGGAAATTTTGTTGTATAGTAGATTTGTGCAAGTGTGTGTTTTGGTAGAATTTTCCAAACTCCTTTCACATTTAGTTAAATTCATTTCTTCTCTTGGTTCCTAGTCCCAATCTCTCAACTATAAAGGGCTCCCTCTTAGATGCTTTTACTACAATCAAATTGGACATTAAGTGGCAACGTGTTCTTCTTAGGGATCTTCAAGTTTCAGACCCACGTCGATTTGAAGGAAGAAATATGGCTCACTTGATGTTTATTTCATGTGGCGTAATCACAAGAATTTTTTTGTAGGGAATTTATCTTCCATTTTAGGGGTTGGACCATTTACCACTTCGTGAATGGTGTCTCATTCTCCCATTCCTCTTAATGGAAAGGAGCTTCAATAGGAGCCTCAAGTTGATAGGGAGCAAATTGATGTGTTTGGTATTGATAATGGTGGTTTCCTTCAGTGGACTTCAATTGGAATTAGTTTAGTTAAGATTGATAATACCTTATCCAAACCCAATTGAGACTTTACTTTCATGTGTAGAGGATGAAAGATGGAGACAAAACATTTTAAGGATAGATATAATAGATACAATTGATGATGATAAACAATGGATGCTAGAGGTGATTGATTCTTACTTGTGGATAGATCCACCCCTTTCGGTATCTTCTTGTTTCTTAATCTTTGCTTGATTAGAATTGAAGTTGATACATTAAGGTAAAAGTAAAAGTTGAAATTGGTGATATAGCTCTCAGTGGATAGCTTAATCTTTTCTTTTAAAAGCTTTTTTCTATTCTTTATATTTTATTTTCAAATTATATTTTTTAAATTTATTTATTATTATGATATAAATTTACAACTTTATTTCAATTTAAACCATATTATAGATTGTTTAAAGTGTAACTTATTCTTCTAAAAAATAGTTTAAACCTTTTAAAACCCCACCTTTACCATGAATCTGAAAAATAATATTATATTTAAAAATAATATTATTTTTAGCCAAACTACCCCACCAAATCTGGAATTTTAAACATAATATTATTTTAAACCAAACTACCCCACCAGATCTGGAATTATAATATCATGTTTAGCCAAACTACCCCACCAGATCTGGAATTCAAAATTAATAATTCCTGTCAATGGAAAATTTGTTGACAGCTAAGCTTGTTATAACAACTAACATAAGTATATATATTAAATGAAGGATATTAAAATAATTTACCGTCTACTATTTTGTAAAGCAGTGAGCATCCAGTTTTAGCCAAACTACCTCACCAGATCTGGAATTATAATATAATGTTTAGCCAAACTACCTCCACCAGATCTGAAAATCAAAATTAATAATTCCTGTCAATGGAAAATTTGTTGACAGAGAAGAGTGTTATAACAACTAACATAGGTATATATATTAAATGAAGGATATTAAAAAAAATTACCGTTTACTATTTTGTAAAGCGGTGAGCATCCAGTTTTGAAATGTTGAAAACAGAGTATTGACAGTTAATGTGGACGTCTGTCCCCCACCATATTATGTCTAGATATAAATTCAATTAATTTGGGATGTGGGAAAATTGATTAAATTGAATGTGCAATGGGATCCACACAAATTGAAAGAAATAAAGATAACGATTGTAACATGCATTAAAACTTTCAGCAGCCACAAATGCTTCAATGCAACGTTGATTGCGCATGGGGTTGCGGGGGAATCGCATTTAGTACACTTACAGATGTTTTGAGCCCCAAAATGGTTGAAATTGACGGCCTCATGAACATATTTTTATTATTCAGAAATAAATTGCGGTGGGTATTTGTGAACACCGTATTAGATGAAAGGGAAGAATTTGAAGGACTCTTGAAAAAACATATAATAATAATAAACACATTTGACATTGAAAATCTGAAAAATTATAGTATGCAAATCTTTAATTAAGATGAGACAGTTTGTTTAATTAATTAATTGGGGAGGGAAAATTGTTTAAATTGAATGTGCAATGGGATCCACACAAATTGAAAGAAATAAAGATAACGATTGTAAACTCCATTAAAACTTTCAGCAGCCACAAATGCTTCAATGCAACGTTGATTGTGCATGGCGTTAAGGTAAGAGCATCTCGAATATATTAACACAGAAGAAGTGAATATTATGCCATCACTATCAATGAAGAGGCATTCAATTAAGTTTCTCCTTTTCAACTTTCTTCTCCTAAATATTTCGTACAAATACTATTATTGCTATATAATAGTAGGACACAATTATTACAAAAGTGGCTCCATAATTTTTTTGAGTGAAGATGTGTTTTATAAAGTTTTGGGCCTGTTAAGCTTCGTTTTTTAATAATTATCAAAGTGAGATTCTCATAACCCAACATTAATACTGTGTATTATAATTTAATGTTTTATTTTTATAAAATTTAAATTCAAAATGATAATTTTTCCAATAAAATTATTTATATATATATATATATTAGTTTATAAGATTTAAATAAAGTGAACAAAAAAATATACTCTGTGATATGTAATTGTTTTTATTAATATTATTTTTTCTAACTTTTAAATTTTTTATAACTAAAATGTCTTAAAAATTGTTAGGCTTTTCTCACTTAAAATACTTAAAAAAAAATAAAATTAATATGATAAATATAAATTAGAAATATATAAATATCATAAATAATTAAACCAGAAATAAGATATTATTGAAAGAGAAATAATCTATTATCAATATGAGAATATCATAAGTTATTTATATCTCAATTATTATCAATGTAAGATTATCACAACTTACAAAATAAAACAACATTTTGTTGTGATTTCCATAATATAATATTATTTATGAGCAAACATTTTTAATAATTAAATCATTTCTTTATGACCTTTAAAAACCTTTGAGTGAAAATATGATTTCTAAACTTTCTTTATCTATAGATTATTATTAATATAAAATTATTATAAGTTAACTTTTTATTATAATTACTAAAGTCAACATCATGACGACTGTTTTCATTAGTCATTTGTCTACTACCTCATAATGTATATCACTTAATAATCACAAAAGATCCACTAAACACAATCACATAAAAAAATTAATTCAAAACTCTTTAAAATATCATCAATTTCAACCATAACATCTGATCATTTTTTCCATAACATGCAATTGACTTCTTTCATATTACCATATAATAAACTTTACTAACAAATTCTTATTTAAAGAAGAACATTAATATTGTGGAACAACGAAACATTCATCTTCACATTCTTACTTTAGGTACATAGAAGATCAAATTTCCTTTCAAACAAAGGTAGTTATAGCCCATGGTGGACCCCACGAGTGAAAACCCAAGCGTTTAAAATTCTAATTGAATTTCTTAGAATACCTTGTAGTTATTTCTTTGTTTAATTAAAAAATTGAACATTAAGATATAATGACACTATATGAATGGTAAAATGGAATATAAAAGATTTTTAAATAAATACAATTTAAAATAATAAATTAGAATATGAAAGTGCTGAAAAATATGAAGTAAAATAAATAAAAAATAATTTAACAAAAAAATAAATATTAATGAAATGAAAAAGAAATTTTAAATTAGATATATTTGGGATTTGTATTAAATTTTTGAGATTGGATATAAAGGTGTCAGATGTTTTATGCCAATTTTATTTTCAAATTATTAAAAGAAGGAATCGAATTTTCACATATTATTATTGAATATGTATTGTGTATATTTGATAGGTCATTGAATTTGAGCTACTTCTAACCACCGAATGTGTCTTCCACCATCGAATATCTCCTTGACACTATTCTAAATTCTATATTTTTCTATGCAAGTGTGCTATTATATAATATACAAAACTGTGAGACTTATTTACTAATTTATTAAACACAATTATATGATTTGACTTCTCTTTGTCTTCATTACTTAATTCACCACAAATATTTATAAGACAAATATAAAAAACTATACATTAGAAATAATAAGACAATATCAATTATCAATATATTTAACTATATACTATGTATATAATATTTTGACAAAAAAAATTCAATATAATTATTATATTACTTTTTTCTTTATTTTTTTTCTGTATATATTATTACATTTCACTTTAAAAATTGTATCTACATTTCATTTTTTTATATATTTGTCATGGTATATTAATATATAATTTTGTTTAAGTAAATTAGTTTCTCATCATATTTGATAATAAGTATCGTCTCTTGCTAATTCGCAATCTTTGTTTTAGTGACTTACAACGTACCTGAGAAATGCCCTAAATTTCATATACTTTTTAGATTTCACACACTCTTTCAATGTCTTAAAAACGCAGTCAACGACTGTTGTTGTTTCTGGATTGCTTCTAATTACAGTTTTGAAATGTTGAAAACAGAGTATTGACAGTTAATGTGGACGTCTGTCCCCCACCATATTATGTCTAGATATAAATTCAGTTAATTGGGGAGGTAAAATTGTTTAAATTGAATGTGCAATGGGATCCACACGAATTGAAAGAAACAAAGATAACGAATGTAACCTGCATTAAAACTTTCAGCAACCACAAATGCTTTAATGCAATGAAGTAACGTTGATTGCACATGGCGTAAGGTAAGAGCATTTCGAATATATTAACACAGAAGAAGTGAATATTTTGTTGTACAACAACGTATGGAGCAGGGCATATTGCCATCACTATCAATGAAGAGGCAATCATGCAATCAAGTTTCTTTCCTAAATATTTCGTACAAACACTATTATTGCTATATCATAGTAGTAGGACGCAATTATTACAGAAGTGGCTCCAAAAAGTTTTTGAGTGACGGTGTGTTCTACAAAGTTTTGGGTTATCAACGTGAGATTCTCATAACCCAACATTCATTGTGTATTATTATTTAGTATTTTATTTCTATAAAATTTAAATTTAAGATGATTTTTTTTTTAATATATAATATTTTGTTTAAAATTTTATATTTAAATTTATAATGTGTATGGTAAATAATGATAATTTTTAAAAATTAAATTAATTTTTAAAATTCAAATAAAATAGAGAAAAAAATATGGGTTGTGATATGTAATTGTCTTTATTAATATCAATTTTCATAATCTTTAGATTCTTTCTAATTAAAATGTTTTAAAAATTATTAGTTTTTTCCCACTTAAAATACTTTAAAAAAGGAAATAATTAATATTATAAATATTAATTAGAAATATATAAATATATGATAAATAATTAAACCTAAAATGAGATAATATTGACAGAGAAATAATAGATTATCAATATGAGAGTATTATAACATAATTATCTATCAATTATTATCAATGTAAGATTATCACAACTTACAACATAAAATAATATTTTGTTGTGATTTCCATAGTGTAATATTATTTATGTGCGAACATTTTTAATACTTCAATCATTTCTCTATAACCTTTAAAAACGTCTGGATAAAAGTGTGCCTTCTAAACTTTTTTTATCTATCGATTAAATTATTAATATGAAATGATTAGAAATTAACCTTTTATTCTAATTACTAAAATCAACACTATAATGACTATTTCTATTAATTATTTCTCTATTACATTTTAAAACATAATATGTATTAATTAATAATCACAAAAATCCACAAAACACAACCACATTTAAAAAAAGTTGAATTCATAATTCTTTAAAACATTAACAATTTCAATCATAACATCTAATCAATTTTTTCATACCATACAATTAGCTTCTTTCATATTACCATTTAATCAACTTTACTAATAAGTTCCTATTTAAAAAAGAACATTAATATTGTGAAACAACAAAAAATTCATCTTCACATTCTTATTGTAGGTACACACAAATCAAATTTCCTTTCAAACAAGGTAGTTATAGCCCATGGTGGACCCCACAAGTGAAAACCTTAGTGTTTAAAATTCCAATTGAATTGCTAAGAATACCTTGTAGTTTTTTCTTTGTTTAATAAAAAATTAAATATTAATATATAATAACATTAAATGACACTAAATGAATGGTAAAAATAAAATATAAAGGATTATTTATAAATACAATTTAAAACAATAAATTAGAATATAAAAGTGCTGAAAAATATGAAGCAATAAAATAAGTAATTTAACAAGAAAATAAATATCAATGAAATGAGAAAGAAAGCTTAAATTATTTATTTATATATATATATATATATATATATATATATATATATATATATATATATTTGGGATTTGTTATAAAATTTTGAGATTAGATATGGGTTATGTAGGGGTCTCAGATATTCTATGTCAATTTTATTTTCAAATTATGAAAAGATGGATTCAAATTTTCACATATTATTGTTGAATGTGTACTGTGTAGATTTGATAAGTCATTGAATTTGAACAACTTTTAACCATCGAATGTGTCTTCCACTGTCGAATGTTTCCTTGACACTATTTTAAATTCTATATTTTCTATGGACATGTGCTATTATATGATATACAAATTTATGAGATTTATTTACTAATTTGTTAGACATAATTGTATGATTTGGCTTCTCTTTGTCTTCATTACCTATTTCACCACAAACAATTGTAAGACAAATATAAAAAAGTGTAAAGTTATCTGACTCGGGTAACCTCATCAAAGAGTTACAACTACATATCTTACACATTTAAAATCAAAGTCAATATAATTTTTTTGTGCATAGGAGTGGACTTTCGAATGAGTCTTTCACCTTCTCTTTCCTAAGTAAAGTGAAGCTACATGAAAATTTACCTATCCTTTTAGTAAAAAATATAGGCAAACCTTGTTGCAAATCCTTAAATATAAAATTCTATAATAGTATAAAGTGTGTGTAGACTTGAATATTTGATGATTCCTCTTGATATTATTTAATCCTAAATTTAGATATGGTTGTAATAGGGTTAAAAATATAAAAATAGTTCAAGCACAAGGGTGATAAATTAATTTGTAGCAGGTTAATCAATTGCAAACTCAGATAAATAAATATTCTAAAATATAAAATTGAAATATATGCTAAATATAAAAAGTACCAAATTCAAAATAGATTCAATTGATTGCAATACCAAAGATAAATGATACTTAGTTGGGTTTATTATGTGCAATAGATCTAGATTGGGAATAGGTTTAAAATATATAGGATCAATTTTCTAGATCAGTTGTTAGAATCTAAAAATTGTATTTCTATAGTTGTGGACACTATCATCAAATTTGGACACTACTATAGATGTTAGGGTCTAAATGTAACACAAGTGTCCAATATAAAATAATGATTGGATTTCAATGTGACCAACTTCATTATTCTAGGTTTTCTGTCACATTTCTAATGATATATTTAATTGTAAGATACATGCCATTACCATTTGCTAGTTGATCAAACCCTAGATCTTCACCCTCTTCACCCTTAGAATGAGTTTGCTAAAGTGGGTTAGTGGGCTCACAGTGTCGAGCTGATCTCAAATACCCCTCTATCAATGAGTGTTGCCTAGATAGTCAATACTCCAAGCAGGGCCTCAGACTTGTGTATTTATCCCTAATGCATGGGAGTGTGTGTGCACGAGTGTGCAATATACTATATGATGATGCATGCAATGATCTAGCTTATAATTTGACAAATATCATTTATGAGTTGCTCTTTGAATGCTTCAAACCTATAATATGACTGCTTCTATGCTTGATATGCAAATAGGGATGAATAGGGAAGAATGTATTTATTGTGTAGTTGATGATGCATGCAATGATCTAGCTTATAATTTGACAAATATCATTTATGAGTTGCTCTTTGAATGCTTCAAACCTATAATATGACTGCTTCTATGCTTGATATGCAAATAGGGATGAATAGGGAAGAATGTATTTATTGTGTAGTTGATTGATTGAGATTTAGTAGGTGTTTGATTGATATTTTATAGATGATTAATGAGAAGGCTTAGACTTTTATTTATACCACACCTCTTGTTACATCCTGTTCCACTCCATAGAAACAAATAATGATTTTTGAATGCATATTAGAATCAACTAATAAATGAATTAGGAATATAATGTTGTTTGATTTCATTTATAATTCAACATATGAGTATCTTATGACGATTTTGGCATGTGTATATGTCTAATTTATTCAACAATATTTAGTGACAATATAATTGATATGTTATTGTATTCATTTCAGTTATTTCTTACCTGAACTAGACTAACTATCTCTTGTTGGTGAGGTGGATTCAAGAGAAAGTGTCCCCACGATGAATAAGAAAGCTCATACACCTACCACACAACACAACCCTACATTGCTCCTCTTGTGAAGAATAAAGTTCATACACCTATACACATCATCTCATTTTCAATCTAAAAAGTGCTAAAAATAGCTACCGATAATGATATTTTGAAGGATCACTCTTGAAAATATTGCTACCTTCATTAAAAAAAATATCTTATGAAGACTATATAAAGGTAAACCTGTGGGCATATACATGCTTCAAAGATTTTCTATTCAAACAACATTTACACTCAACCAACAAAAACACATTATACATGTTGAAATAAAAAAATAAAATCAAAGTACATTAATTCATTACTTCTCATCTTCAACAAACTCTTTTCTTTTATTGATATTTTTAAAAAAAAATGACACCAAACTAATTCCTATACTTTCTTTTATCTTGTAGGTCATTTTCAAATGCTTCAACAATGCACTATGTTTTCCGTATTTGTTTTTAGATCAATTTTTAAATTTCTAGATATAATATTTGATTGAAAAAAATGATACATTAAGAATTATAAGATGATATCAATTATCTATATATTTAAATATATATTATGTATATGATGTTTTGATAAACAATTCAATTTAATTATTATATTACTTTTTTCTTTATTTTTTCTATATATGCTACTACATTTCATTTTAAAAAATCGTATTTACATTTCATTCCCTTTTATATTTATCGTGTTATATTAATATGTAATTTTGTTTAATTAAATTAATTTCTCATCATATTTAATAATTAGTCGAAGGCTTATACACTAAAGGGAAGTCCCAAGATTTGTCTCACAAGAGACAACATAAATAAGACGTTTACCCCCGTTCAAATGCTAACGCAATGAATTGTTGCTGTGTGGTTTCAAGGTTGGGTTGAGCTTGTTGGATTTCACATGATAAAACATCTGACTTCTTCTGAAAATAATTATTCTTTTGCAAGCTAAGGTCCAATAGTGCTAAACAATTAGCAATACTCCTTGTGATGTCCTTTAAAGTTTTAGAGAGACTTATACAATTGATGAGCACATAAATCTTACTCTTGCTATTATAAAGATCAATGGTGGCTTGAATTTGAGACAAATTGGCAGCGATGCTTTTCAAAGCGGTTTGCACCGAGACATCAGAGAAGAAAATAAAAGTAAAGAAATGGGAAGGGAGCTTTGCATGTTGGAATATGATACGTGCATACACTAAAAAATTTAAATCAATCTATACCAATTATAAAGGTTGAATCACAACTAAAAACCATAATCCCTATACCAAGTGGAAAAATAAATGATGTAGATTATATAATAAAACAGAAAAAGAAAATGCATCCACCAGATGGATCAGATATGTCAACACCATCACCACAAACACCAACATGTACGTTATGCCCTGGTTAATAACAGTCCCTGCAACACACGCATTCCATTAATCTTGGCCAACTTCCATAATATTAAGACAAATGAACACAAATCCCATTATCTTAAACCAAACCATCTCAAATCCTATTTCTTAAGCCAAAATGTACACATTATGAAATAAGGATAACCGTTTTATTGCCTACTTATCTGGTATACGCCAAGGTTTTGATGTCACTTCCATAATGTATATGCAGGTGCTCATACAGTCTGTGGATTTCTCTATGGAAATCCATAAGGCTGCTTCTGGTGGTGCCATTCTGAACACATGGTTGCTTTGGGATGTTGATCCGTCTATGCTTCCTACACACTGGTCTATTTCTAGATATCTAGAACTGCAAGACAGTATGGTCAAGCATTTTATGTGATCCTCTATCATTATTATCGCCCATGAGGTGTTCTACTTTGATTTCATAGTAGGCGATGGTAAGAACTGTCTGACACATAATATGCATGCATTTAGGCATATCAATAAATATGCCAGTTATCAGGGTGATGGCACCAAGTGTGGAATTGATGAATGCAAGATTGGAGCTCTGTTGTTGTTTCTTCGTATGAAATGTGAAAGATGCTAGCTCTGTGCCTGCATATCCTGTAGAGATTAAATGTTACTAGAATGATAATATTCACTTAAGGAGTAAATTTTTACAGACACTCATCTGTGTATTCGTGGCAATTAACCAGTTTTTATTTTATAATAAATAAAATAAAATGTTCTATATACATGCTTGTCTCAACATATTGACGCTTGGCTCAAAATTTAGCCTTACACTAAACTCTAAACATATTCCTTGCATCTCCCATCGCTATTCTCATCACTCGCAACCCTTCGCTCACATACCTTCGATCGCTCACTTTCCTTTGCACATTTTCATGATATACATAAACAATAGAATTCAATCCATTTGTAGAGGAAATAAGTTGAATTGGGATGTTTTTGTTGTTCTCATATGCCATGCATTGGATATGAAGAGCAGAACATACACGTAGATGTTTAATATGTTGTGATCTTGCCACCAAACACATGTTTTACGTGGAACGACCCACGCTGCATATCTCTAAATAAAGATCAAATATATAAAATTGAATTTATCTAAAATTTATTTCAGCAAAAGACACCACACAAGACTTAATTTGGCATGGAATTTACTTTAAAAAAAAGACAACAAATTAAGGTTTTAGTTTGACATGATACGCAACCTTATTTTGGTATTTTAACAATATTTATAATAAAATAGTTTTATAGTATAAAATATTATAATTTATAATTTCTATTATTTTTAGTGATTAGCCTGAATTCAACTTGCATAAGAGGTTTTTTGATTTAACATTCATGGCATTGGCAGACTGCATATCAACCCGACAATTGTGCAGTTACTTGTGTACAAATTTTGTGTGAATGTTCAATATGTATCATGGTCAGATCTGACATCAAGGTTTGACTTTCAAGTTTTGTATTGGATCGGCTCCATACATATTTATCCTTTTTGGCTAAAAATTCATGGATAGTTTGCATGAATCTGAGTTGTGCATTTTTTCCCCTTGAAGGACATTATGAACTCTCTCCACGTAATACAATCTACTGCCGAATGTTTCTCAACTGGCTTCATCCACATTCTCCATGACGACGAGTTGCCCGTCTTCTCTGCTTCGTTTTCGTCAGGTCGATAAGTCCTCCTTCACCTCTTAACTTGTCTGTATAACTATTCAAGGTCAAAGCTTGCTGGAAGGCCATTCATAGTATTAGTAATTTTTAATATACTTAGTATTTGAGAGTTTAATATTATATTGTCATGTCATTTTATGTCTTGTCATTTCTAAAAATTTCTAAAATTGATAATTCAAGTGGAATTAAGTTATTACCATTAATTTATTTTTGTGTCATTGAGTAGTCACTCTAGTCATAGGTGAATATTATAATTTTTAACACAAAGATTTTATTATATAATTGTGATAAAAAGTAATAGTAATTTATTTTTTAGCTGTCAAAAATAATTTAAAAAGAGTTCTTATTTAGTCTTATTATCGATAGTCTTTTTTTATATTTAGGCGAGTTTTTTAGCTTCTGTAGTAAAAAAATGAGTTAAGAATCAAAAGTTGTTGAGTCATTTTTTGTCAGAGTCATTTTTGTGTCAAAGATATAAAAAATAATCACATCTTATGTAAAGGATGCATTTTTTGGCGAACTCGATGTCTTGAGTCAAAAGCATCAATTATGTATGTGGAAAAATTTCATCATAAAAAATGACATAAGCTTCATCAACATTGGTTGAGTAAGTAGGAACCTACTGCAAGATGGAGGAAATAGACATTGGAGCTTCCAGAGCCTCTCGTTAGTAATCAACAACAGGACCCAGATGACTTGGTGACTTTTGTGTGTGTGTTTGAATAAGAACAGAAAAATATTCTTGTTCACATGTGTGGTGTGTTTTTTCATTTTTTTAGTATGGTGTGCTCTACGCCAAATCGACTAATGTCAATGATAGTTCTTTAGTGACAATAAAAACTATTTATGCTATATTTGTTTGGGTGGCAACCAACATTAACAGAGGCTGCATAAGATGACAATGAGGATTTATTCCTCATAATATTTTATTTTTCAGTATTATAATTAGTGTGCAATTTCAAACATAATTCCCTGATGCGAGAACATAGTGAAAGGACAAAAAACACCAATGTAAGTTAGTTCATGCATTTTAAAAAGGTTTGTGGTAGATCTAGAAAACTATCAGAGGTGGACAGTTGATGGAAGGAGGTTCCTGTTCATATCAAAGTTTGTGGTAAACCTAATTAAAACCACGGAAGGAGTGAGCCTTTTTTTTTATCAAGGTCATGAGCCAAATAGGGCATGTCATAAGAGTGAGCATACTATAGGTGAGAGTGTGAATGTTTTTGCACCATGTAAAAACTAAAGAGGGGAATGTTAGAAATTAGTTTATTACATTAGATATTTTTAGAGAGGTAAATATAATATTTTTGAGTTAATTATTAAAATATATTATTTGGTTAGTCGGTTGTATATTTTATATGTTATAACAATATTACACATATAGGTTTAAAGAGATATTCGAGTGAGATATTGGTGGAGATATGATCTTCCCAATTATAGGAAATAGTTTTCCTATATATTAGTAATCTTCTATATGAAATAATATATACAATATAATATTATTGTATTCATTTTATTTTCCAGTGTTTGGCTTTTTTATTTTTGTATTAATCATGCTTATATATGAATCAACTTCAATACTAAGGAGTAGTCAGAAGAGCCCGTTTAGACTATATTATTCTCATGGGCTAATTTTGGGATATTAGGAATAAATTAATTTAATTCATTTAAAGTTGTCCAATAAAATATATTTTTATGAATATATTTATTTTAATTAGTTTAATAAAATAGCTTAAATGACTTTTAAAAGTAAATATTAAAAAGTTACTTTATTAACGAGCTTAATGAAATATTTTAAAAAGCTTGATACGCTGCTGCTCATTCTTGTCAATAAAAAACAATATTCAAGTGAATTCATCTTTTACATAATTCTTTACTTTTGTTGTTGGTTACTTATCATTTTAAGAATGTAGAATGGTTGTTTGTTTAAAATTATCATTATGTTATCATTATTTATTTTTTCAAGGTGTTTCATGCAATTTTAAAATGGGTATTTCTACTTGGATGAAGTAAATAATGTGGAAATCATTCTCATCAAAGATCTAGAATGGAATGAGATTGAATTCATTGAGTTAAAACATATTATTTTTGGATATCAAATGCACAAACACATACCAAAAAATGGAAAAGTGTAGAAATACAACAATAAAAAAAGCAATAAATAAATTTGTACAAAATTTTGATGTGGCAATTGAACCTTGCGTTAATTCTGTTATCAAATTTGAAGTTTTGCACAATGCTTCCAGTATCATCTCCTTCACTCCACTCCTCATTTGCTCTAAAATGAATTTATAAATTTCTAAGCAGAATGTTCTTTCTAGACTGTTCCTCATCTTGCTCTGTATGAATTTTTGCTGACTTTGAATTGCCATCTTGTCTGTTCTAACCACACGTTGCCTCTTCAATGTCCTTCACGTGAATACAAACCGTTTCTACCATATCTGCCTGTTGCCAACCATTCAACATATTACCAGTTGTTTGCTAAACCATAAGGACATTACGACTCATAATGTTTATTACATTAGGAAAAAAATCCGGCATATGCATTAGCAAAAAAAAATCAGGAAGAAAGCCCTTCCATGAGCAATGTGGAATAATAAGGCACGGGTCAACAAGCCCTTTAGTCGACATATATAAACGTCCATTAGATTTGTGGGGGTCAACAAAGGTGGTCATTTTGGTTGAATGTGGATTCCTCTTTGGAGGGTTAATAAGTGCATGTAAATTTATAATCTTGTCTCTTCTTAGAAGTGGTTTTAATTTGGTCTAACACTTTGCAAGATATACAATACAGAAAGATATGTGCATTATTAATTGGGCCGACTCTCTTTAGAGGGTTGCAATTATAATATTTATATTGAATTAGAGTTTAATATAGTTTTACTATTTGTGAATGTCCTATTTTAATGAGTGGAGAGAAGTTTTTACCTTTTTATCTATGATAATCAAATGCAACTAATATGATCTCTCATTTGGATCATCTCTTAATATAAGTATATAAAAAGAAAACTCCATATGGATACATGATAATGAATGACAAATTATTTTTTGGTATAAATATATAAAAATAAAACTCTAAATCAATACATGATAATCAACGATTAAAAAAATATCTTACACTACTAAAATAAGGATGAAGAATAATATCATGTTTGATTAATAAGCCACCTCATTCTAAAATTTCAAATCAATCATCTTTACCAATACAAAATGTTCCGACTTTTCTTTTGAAAGTACATGGAAAACATTTACTCAATAGAAAAGCACTCTCTTATGACAATTAAGATATATATATTAAATGAGGAGCTAAACATTTAAAAGGTGTTTGGGAATTTTCACTAAATATACACTTTGAAATGCAGGTACTGGTGTATCCCCCACTATAATGTGTCTTTATTTGGCTAATATCTACCAATTGGACGGCTGACGTGATGGGCATCTAGGGCTATCAATTTAAATAGAACTCTCTCTTCTTTATAGTTACGTCTATACTTTTTTAAGATTTGACAGTTTTAATTAATTAATTGGGGACGAGAGAAAATGGTTTAAATTTAATGTGCAATGAAGCAACGTTGATTGCGGGGCAGTCATTACAGTTATAAATGTTTTTAGCAAATAATTCGAATTTGACGGCCGTATGAACGGATATTTGTGAACACCGTATTAGATGAAAGGGAAGAATTGGAAGGACTGTTAAAAAACCCAGAAGGATTATAATAAATATGTATTAATTTTTTATTTTAAATATAAAAAAAAGATTATAATAAATGTATGGAAATTTTAATTTTAAAAAATCTAAAGAATTATAATAAATATATTTTTAATATTTCATTTATATTAATTTAAAGAAAAATTATCCAACTTTTAAAAAATATTATTGAATAAATAACTTCAATGAGCCTTTTTAACTGTCAAAATTAATCCATGGTAAGAAGATTTCAAATATATTTTCATGGTCTCCTTATTAATACAAAAGTGAATATTATGTTATATAAAAGTTGTACAAGTGTGGAGTAAGACAAATTGCTATCACCATCAAAAAAGAAGTAGACAATTAAGTTGTACTTTGTAAGTTGTCTCTTAATAAAGGTTGTATTACGGCTAGTCCCTACTTATATTTGTATTAAGAATTATTTGTGCTTGAGTTTGTAAATAAATTTATAATGTAAACTTGTTTTAACAATTTGAACTTAAAAATAAAAATTTAATATTATAAATACTTGTTAAAATTTGAATTTAATTAACAATAATTCTTTTTTGACTTTAAAAGTTGGTGATAAATACTAAGAACAATAATATTCAATATTGATAATAATCTACAAAATAAAATGTAAATACATATAAATAATTCTAGATAAATAATAAATTTACTAAAAAAATTAAAAAAAAAAAATTAATAAATTAAACTACAAATTTCATAAACATGAAACATTATATAAATTAAATAATTCTAACAATGTATCAAATAAATAAATCTTAATTTTATTTTAATGACACTTCATTAAAAAATGTATACAAAATTACATGAAATTAATAAGTGATGATTATTATTGCCAGTTGAATGTGATTAATTTTTCACCTTTTTTTTTTATCAATTAATATGTTTTATTTTTCAAATTTATAAATATCAAGCAATTGTGCACATGAATTTTTATTAATAATATAAATAAAAATAATAATAAAATATTAACAATATAAATTTAAAAAAAAATTGAACTATATTATTTAGACCTTATTGTTGCCTTCACATTGTTCAAAATATTGCACATACATATTGTCGGCATGGGTCAATAGAATTAGTAATATACTTTATTATCACATAGAAGCATGACAATTTCTAAAACTGCGGTCAAATAATATGTTAGTTTAAAATTTTTAATAAATATATTTTTATATTAAATAATTTAAAACTTTCAAAAATAATTTATATTAGATAATTGAAATGATAACGAATTATTTAATTTTAAGTACATTTTTATAATCATAAAATTAAGAGTATTTAAAATTGTATTATTGTAAGTGACACACGTTAATGTGATATTTAATTTAGAATAATATATTTAAATATTAATTATTAAATATTGTAAAATTAATATATCAAATTTTAGTTAAAATTTTACAATTTTTAATATAATATATATTTTGAGTATTTTTATTGATTGAAAAAAAAAACATGTTAATTAACAAGTGAAAAATAATAACTATTCGAGATTATCACAACCTAACATTTCATTTTAAGCAATGGAGATTCCTTAATAAATATTATTTAATATTTTATTTTTTGTAAGATTTAAATATGAGTTGATTATTTTTTATATGTATAATTATTTTTCTAGGATTTTAAGTTTTAATTTGTGATGTATATTAGTAAATTATGACGATGCTAATTTTAAATATTCTTTACATGAAATTAATATATAAAACTTAATAAAATGGAGAGAAAATATATATTATTTTTGAATCTTTTTAAAATATAATTTGTGGTTTGTAGTTTTATTTATTAATACCAACTTTCACAATCTTTAGACTCTTCTTAACTTAAGTATTATAGAAATCATTAAAATATTCTCATTTAAAATGTATAAAAAAAGAAATAAGTAATCTTATAAATATGAATTAAAAAACACATGAAAATGACAAATAATTAAACCCAAAACAAGACAATATTGTAGGAGAAGTAAATTGTTATTGAGAATATCACAACTTAGTTATCTCAAAATAATTATTAATGTGGGATTATCACAACTTATCACACAAAACAATATTTTGTTGGGGTTTCCATAATGTAATTATATTGGAGGCATTTTCATTGAGAAGTATTTACTTTTTATATTAACATATTTTCATAATTCAATACTATGTTAGAATATTTTCTGAATCTAAATTATTTAATTAATTTGCTTATAAAATAATGTTCTTATTAATTGATTAGGCTATTCTAGTTACTCTTAATTCTATTTACACTTCCCCTACCACACAACACAACACTACATTGCTCTTCTTGTGAAGAATAAAATTCATACACCTATATACATCATCTCATTTGCAATCTAAAAAGTGCTAAAAATAACTACTGACAATGATTTTTTGAAGGCCAGCTCTTGAAAACATTACCTCCTTCATTAACAAAAATATCTTATGAAGACTATATAAAAAGTAACCTGCTACTATCTACACGCTGTGAGAAGTTTTTGTTCAAACAACATTTACACTCAACCATAAAAATATATTATACATATTGAAATAAAAACTAAAATCAAAGTACATCAATTCATTACTTCTTATCTTTAACAAACTCTTTTCTTTTGTTAATATTTAAAAAAATAAAAAATAAATTTGATACCAAGTTAATTTCTATACTTTCTTTTATCTTCTAGATCATTTTTTAATACCTTAACAACACACCAAATTTTCCATACTTGTTTTTAGGTCAAGTTTTTAAATTCTTGGGTATAATATTCTATTGAAAAAAATTGATACATTAAAAATTATAAAATGATATCAATTATCTATATATTTAACTATATAAATGTATAGAATGTTTTGATAAAAAATACAATTTAATTATTATATTATTTTTTTTTTTAATATATTATTACATTTTATATTTCAATTATTATATAAATTCATTTTACATTTTATTCTCGTTTACATTTATCATATTATATTAATATATAATTTTGTTTAGCTATTAGTCCTCATCATATGTAAAAACTCCACTTGAAACTTCGAATCAAGGCGGGATAGTCTCAATTTTTTGGAGTTTGGAAAATTGCACTATAATATAATATACAGGTTGAAATGCTAAAAACAGGGTATTGACAGTCAATGGTATGTCTTTTGGATATCATGTGATGGTATCAATTCAAATAGAACACAAATTGTAGCCTGCATTAAAACTTTCAGCAGACGCAAATGCTTCAATGCATTGATGTAACGTTCTACCGATTAACACAGAAGGGAATATTATGTTATATAAAAGTTAAACAACAACGTATGCAATAAGGCAAACCGCCATCATTATCAATGTGAATATTTTGAGTGAGGTGTTTTTAATGAAGTTTTGGTGAAGTTGTGCCTTATCTTTTAGTAATTATCAATGTCATATTCTTACAACCTAACATTTCTTTTTGAAGTACAATTCATAAAATATTGAAGTACTCTTTTTTATTGGTAAAGTTTTTGAGTGAAGTGTCTTTTATAAAATTTTAGTGAAATTGTGCATTCTCTCTTAATAATTATCAATGTCATATTCTCATAATTTAATATTTCATTTTTTGTTCTAATATATATTATTTAGTATTTTATTTTTGAAAGATTTAGATATAATAAAAAAGAAGAAAAAAATTAAATATGATGATTTATTTTTTATGTATAATTATTCTTTTAAAACTTTACCTTATAATTTGTGATGTAGATTAATAAATTATGACTATGCTAACTTTTAACTTTTTATATAAAATTAGTTTAGAAGACTTAAAAAATATGGAGAAATTGTAAATTATCTTTGAATCTTCTCATTGAGGTTTGTAATTCACAATCTGTAGACTTTTTTCAACTAAAATACCATAGAAATTATTGAACTCTTCTCATTTGAAGTGTCTGGAAAAGGAATAACTAATATTATAAATATGAATCTATGAGGGATGATGTTTTTGATGAAGAATCTGATTTGGATATTGATGTTGAACATGATCCTAATGCAGATAATACTTGTATTGGCTCTGATGCGAACTTTAATGTACAATATGCAATGCTGCTAGTAGAAGATGCATTGTACACAATTGACCTCTCAACATGGGGTTTGTGATATGATGGGTGAGAGGGAGATGATGGAGGAATAATGGATTCGACAAAGATAGGCCCATGGAAGGGTTCATGAGGACTAAGTTCATGGGGAATATACTCGTCTTTGATGGAGGATTTGTCAAATATGGGGGGACCATGGAGGAGGGATGTGGTGTCTTGACCTTGGTTTGAAAAAGGAAGGGCTTGATCATGATTGGGAATGGAATCTTGGCACTCTTCTTCTTGTTTACATAGGGATATAGATGCATTTGGTTCATCCTCGATTTCTATGTCACCACGGTCGATGAGGTCTTGAACATAATCTTGGAAATTTTGACATCGGTTAATGGTATACCCCCGAGTTTGGTGATATGCACAATATTGATTAGCTTTATACCTAGATGGCTTAAGTTTGGTGGGGTAAAGATGTTGTATGAATGGATAGACCATCATGTTAGCGGCAACTAGTTATTGGAAAAGGGCTTCCAAGGACATAGGAAGGGGAGTATAAGGATCCACTTCACTTTGTGACTTAGATGTGGAAGCATTGGAATTTATATCGGATGGTTGTTAATGTGATTGGGTGGATGGATTGTTAGTAAACAAGGTGGTTAGGATAGGATTCCCTTTGCTAGTGTAACAAGGGGTAGATGATGGGCTATGACTAGTGGATATAGGATTAGAATGGGAGTCATACGAATGGGTTTGGACTCGAGGTGAAATGAGTTGAATGGGATCAAGGACTTCAGGAAGTGGGACACCCATCTTAAGGAGTTGCAAGAGGATCTTATCCTTGTTGGCAAATATGTATTATTCTATGAGAACAAGGTCTAACTTCATGGGGATGGATGATAAAATATAGATGATGAAGGGGGCCGACGCGGAGGTAGACTAAGGATTAGATATGAGCTCTTGAATAAGGTAGGTCCAAATGACCACGCTAGTATGACCGATAATAATGAGGATGAGGTATATGAAATGTGATTGAGATGATGTAGGACTAGGATCAGATTTTAGATCAATAATACAATAAATGCTAGTGATCTATCAACAATGCCTAATTTTCAAGCTAGCAAAAAAATTGGGGATTTGATGGGTGATAATTATGAATAGGCAAGCTGACTGAATGATAGAGACTAGATTGATGATAATTAAATTCTAGATTGAAAATGACAAAGTGATAAGATGCTAGCAGGATACTGACTAGGTATGAGATCTGACCAAATGATAAGTAATGATATGAAAGGACAAAAGGACTAGCTCAAGCCTTAGGCTAATTTACTCAAGATGGGATGGGATAGGATTATGTGATGAAGGTGATGGGATTAAGACAAATAAAGGTATATATAGGTGATGATGAAATGATAATGGGCAATGTAAATGAGATAAGGATGGTTTCGACAGGTGTGTGACCTAAAGAGCTAACTAGGGTAAGATAGGACGAGGTTAGACTAGATGGGGGATGAGGTGACTAGGTGAAGGCAAGGTCAAGAAAAAGATTGATTATGGATAGATGTGATTAGGATATGTGAGTGATGGGGTATGATCAATGATGAATGGATATGATTAGACTAGGACAAGATGAAGACAAGATGGGAGATAGGGATATGACAATGAGAAGGATATATAAAGACAATAAATACAAGAGGATGATAAGATAATGATGTATAAAATGATAAGGATATACAGAATGATATGTATAAAGAGCCTAGATAGGCATGCATAGGTTTGGGTGAAAGGCTAACTTTATTCACGAATAACACAGGTCTAGCATGACACACACCCAAATTAAGTAGACCGCAAACCTATGATTAGTAAACTCAAGGTTGTGTAACCCGATGACCGCACTGTCTAAGGACTTCGTGGGTGAGACTATAGGCCAGTGACCCATTAAAAAATCTCCTGAACTCTCTCAACCCCATATGTACATGACGATCACTTGGGAGCTGATACCAACTCTGGCAGTGAATCACCTGTTATGGTCGAAAGGTCTTATGCTAGGCTATAAAGGCTCTCTAGGGGCATCCTCAATATATGCAAAGTTAAAATGGGGCCCAAGTCCATATAGGATGTTGTCTAACCACTTTGTGTATTAGAGCTTAAATGCCCCTCACTGCACTAAACCTTTTATGGGAAATTCCACTTTAGTGCCTAATGATAGCTCTCTTGATATTTATACTCTGTCAGAACACAAAGTTTGGTCTACTGTGTGGTGATAAAATCCATAACACTGACCCATAGAAAAAAAATGAGGGTTTATATGTGGTTTTTGATCCTTCAAGAATCGCCATAAGGATGCAAGGAGGAGAGCATACACCACCATAGCCCTCATGTGAAAAACAAGAAGGCCAAAAATGAGATTAATTAACTGATTTAATTTAGATGTGAGATATATACAAGATACATGAATATACAAAATGATTTCAACAAAGTGACTAAAAATGATGAAGATTCTAAAATAAAATGATTTTCTATATGCCAAAATGTCTTTTCTAGGCATCCTACAAGAGAATAGTTAGTAGTTTAATTGGCACTTTTAAAAAAAAGCAACCTACAAGACAATGATTAGTAGTTTTGAATAAAAATATTGAGGGGGAACCTGTAAGACAAAACGTTATACCAAAATATGAGCTACAAAAGATGATGTGAGCAAGACAAAATAGCCTCTAGATTCACCCCTGTAAGAAACAAAATGTTAGTCTAATAAACCTTAAGAAAAATACTCTAAGAAAATAATAATTTAGATCTATAATTTCTTTGGGTGAGCAGGCCACAACATAGAGGTCTAGGGGCGGCAGTGCCTAACGGGGTCAAGGGGTAGATCCCTTTATGGGGTTTGGGGTAGTGCCCCTGGTGTGATCCCTATCATGGTACAAGATGGGGTTGAGGGGTGGAGCCCCCGATGCCAAAGGCAATTTGGGCCTTGTAGGAGCTCTAGAATGACTCAAAAATACTAAAAATGATTCTAAAAATGCACTCAAAAAAGATAATTTTGAAGACATAAATCAGTGAAAAAACATAACTTTAGAATGTAATATCCTAACTACTAGTGCAATATCATAATTTACGAGTTACGATTTTATCACAGATAATTAACTATGATGGTTAGATTACAAAAATGTAACTGTTAGTGAAATATCATGATTCTCAAGGCAAATACCATGATTTCTAGACTAGCAATATTGCAATAAAATATAAAAGCTCAAAATTTTGATTGTGGATCAAGATAGATGTTTAGTTGATTATGACAAATTAATCTAGATTCCTTAAAATGCCTATTCACAGATGATTATGGCAGATTATGATGTATCAATTTTTTTATAAAATGATATTAAGATATTTATCAAATTGGACAAAATCCTAAACAATATGAAGAACAAAAAGTGGTTTTAATTAGATTTTATCCTATTTTGCCTTATGGATCTAGAGATAAAAAACCAACAGAAATAATTAAAGTCCAAAATGACAAAATTACAAATTCGCTAATGTGAATGCAATACCGTGATTCTCATAGCAAAATCATGACTTAGTGAATTGCAGTTTTGCAAAAGATAGGAAAAAGGTTAAGGACTATGTTTGTTTTGACTTCAGATGACCTCCTTGTCTCTTGCCTCTCCTTGTTGACCCTTTCAATTTCACACAACAAGTTATACATACAAGATTCCATATGTGGTTAGCAAAATACTTTTTCAATCACAATGTGGTTTAGAAAAATGTTAAGGGATATAAAAGGAGACTTTATGATCATTAATTTATTGGGAGAATATAGAAGAACATGATTTACCCTAGCAGGTTAAAGATCAAAAGGACAATTTGGTAGTTTTAGTAAGGATTATAATACCGTGACTTTCATTGTAATATTGTGACTTACAAATCAATGTCGCAATTATATGAATGGTGATATTGTGGCTTAGGGTTTTCCTTTTAGATTTTGGATCAAATTTATTTTTCAATAAAGATCATGGACATAGAGGATGAAAAAATGGGTTTTACAATATAAAATGTCCAATATAAGCACACAGGGGTTAGAAGATGATAGATAATAATAAAAAAATGTACTAATTTATGCCTGACACCAAACCCTTATAAAACCATGATTAGAGATGCAAAATCATGATTAATCGAGTAATAGCATGATTCACGAAGTCACATTATTGTGGATGAATAATAACTTACAAAAAAGACTATTAGTAGTTAAAATCATGACTAGATTAGCGATATCACTTTTAATAGTGCAATGTCACTACTTTTGAAGTAGTAGTATTGCACAATAGGGACAACCTACCAAAAATGATGATCGTTAGCATTGAAAACTTGGCAATTGGTGCAAAACCACCACTTTTTTGGCAAGATCATGATTGCAAAGTCACAAGTTGGAGAGCAATGTCATAAATGTCACTTATGTGTGAAATCTTCTTCAAAATCTGGGTCCTATTCTTGTCCAATTAGACTTGCAAGCTACCAAAACACTTCTAGGATGCAAAATTTTTAACTTGGGAGTATTATCCCACCGTGGTCACCAAAATGTAGTGTGAATTTTGAGCTATTGGATTAAATCACCATAACCATGTAATTTAAAACCTAAAATAATAAACTACCTAAGTAAGATCTAGAGCCATTAGAATTGAATGCGAATGATGAATTCACAATCCAAACCAATACTCTAATCCTAAAGCTAATTGCTCTAAACCATGATTAAACGGATATGAAAATAAAAAGATTGGATTGAGATTACATTAGACTTAGTATTTTGACATTATGTTGCTTGATCAAGGATGTTGATGATGGATTCAAGGATTTGTTTGGCAAGGAGATGTTATGTATTCCTCTATTGCTTTCCATGGAGGAGTGGAGTTGTTTATATAAAATATGTTGGGAATGATTAAAAGGAATTAAAAATTCCTTGGAAGGTTCTAGATTTAGAGGCTTCTAGAGAGGAAAGGTGAAAATAGAGAGGATTCTAGAATTAGAGAATTCTAGAATCCTTTTAGGGGTTAATTAAGATTAGGTAGGATATTAGATAGGAATTAGGTGGGTGATTAGGGACTAGGGGTGTAGGAGAGCTTAGGAATAGGCTTAGTAGGTGGCTAGGTGGGTATGGGAATTTAAAATTAGCAAATAATAGAAATAAGTGGGATTTACAATGGGACTAATATATGATTAGAGGAATTAATGATGAAGTGGGATAGGACTAAGGTTAGTAAATGAAGAGGTATGAAGAGGGGGAGACTAGATAAGTGATTAGGAAGGGGATAAATTAGCAAGATAAATTAGATAAACGAAATTAGTGTTGACTAATAGGAATATTAGTGACATTTAAAAGAAGCGAGCAGATTTAGATGCATATACAAACCTCGAAAGGAAATTGTTCATTTTAATCATTTGAGTGGTTTCGAGCATTATCGATTGAGGACTCTGTAGTTATTGTGTATGGTGGTTGTTTTCCCTATTATTGTACTTTGGATCATTTTATCCTACAAGAGTAAATAAAATACAAATTCTCCCAGTTTTTCTTGAATTGTATGAATGCTTATGTGTGTTTGAGTTGTTTCTCGATCTTTGCAAGTGTTATGTTTGACTTTCACTGCTAATCCATTGAAATACAAGAAGAGTACCACTGAGTTGTGTGTGTTCTTATGCAGGTAAACATTGAAGGCATAGTCTATAGTTCTCACAGAGGAACTCAGGTGAGAGCAAGTGGTGTCCCACAGTTTTCAATTCCATCGAGTTGGCCTCGTGACATAATTTGTCATTGCTAAAGATTTTGTGTGGTCTTTTACACCTTTGTTCTTTAGCAAACATGGAATATTTTTCAATGTTTGGAACCCCTTCTTTGATCCTTGAAAATTTAAAACTACATCAGCACCAATGTGGCTCAAATTGTACCACCTTCCCCTGGTTATAAGAAACATAGACCAAATCGAATTGTTGGCTAATAAGGTGGGTTTTTTTGGGTCAAATTAGAGGAAAATTTTGTTGTACAACAGATTTTTGCAAGTGTGTGTTTTGGTAGAATTTTCCAAACTCCTTTCACATTTAGTTAAATTCATTTCTTCTCTTGGTTCCTAGTCCCAATCTCTCAACTAGAAAGGGCTCCCTCTTAGATGCTTTCACTACAATCAAATTGGACATTAAGTGGCAACGTGTTCCTCTTAGGGATCTTCAAGTTTTAGACCCACATTGATTTGGAGGAAGAAATATGGCTCACTTGATGTTGATTTCATGTGGTGTAATCACAAGAATTTTAGACCTCTTTTAGTATTTGTGTCAGGATGAGTTGATTTTTAGGTTTACTTAACTCTTTTGGTGATTTCAAAAGTCTATCAGGTCATCGACGAGATTTCACAAAAAACAAAGGTATGATTTAATTTCATTTTTAAATTCCAAAAGAGTAGGAAATCAAATCATTAAAATATTAAAGTTATTTCTTTACATAAAAATATATGCAATATTGTCGTAATTTACAATTGTGAATGAGGGAAATTTTAATGGGATGATAGTTAGTCTTATCTTAATACTCTCATAATATATATGTATATATATGTAAAACAATTTTATAATTAAAAGAGAATATTATCAATTCAATAATATTGGATAGATACGTCAAAAAGTTATTCTAAATAAAAAGAACTTTTATTTTTATTTTAACTCTAGAACTTTCAAATAAACTATATTTCATAAATAATTTAAGATTTTTAAATAATTTTAATTTAAACCTAGCAAATGTTAAGACTAATCTAATTTAAACTACCCTAACCTACCACCTTCTCCCTACGTATCGAATCTGCCACATATGCCTACGAAGAAGGCATACTAACCAGTTCTCTACAGCCACATCAAAAACTTAGGCGGGGCAATCAAAAACTTTCAGTTATAAAAATATCTTTCTTTCAGTTTGGATTTAAAATGCTCCACCTCCCTTAGTCATCGCCCACTTAACTCATGCAATGCAAAAGAAGAACTGCCACATCACCTGCCTCGTCGACCGCTTAGCGCTAGTAGTTAAAATCCAAACAGCAAGAGTGATAGCAAAAAGTGAGAGATTTTTGTGTGAAATAAGTTTATAAATACTTGAAGGATCGACACAAAGGGGAAGGAGAGCAGAATCGATGCTTGGAAAGGGAACAATAGAGGTTCTTTGCCTTCTTCATTTCCTTCACGCAGTCCCTGTTATCACCACATGAAGTAGCCCTTTCGTCTATCAATGCTAACATTACTTCCGTATCAAGTTTTGTTCTTTTCAACAGACTTCAAATATGCGTTTATCTCCCTCACTTGGACATTATCATTATATATATATATATATATATATATATATATATATATATATATATATATATATATATAACATTATTGTGAGTTGACGAGAGGAGCAAATCAATGCTGGGAGAAGGAAGGGCAGTGAAATAAGGTCTAATAAAGTTATGATAGAACAAAAGGGACTCAATATTAATTTAATCATGTTTATGATATGTCATAAGACATTTTCCATGGTTTAACTAAGAGGTTAAGGGTGAATAGATGACTAAGTGTAATATGAACAAGAAACGGTATATATACAAGGTAATTTTAGGCGTATTTAAGCATGTAGAGAGAATGCAAATAAAATTTCACATTATTGAGTAGGAGGTATTGTATACCATCATATGATTATATATGATCTATAATGAATATTTTATAATGTTTCTACATATGAATATCAAGGTCATATGACCTAATCAGTCTTGAAAAGACCTAGTTGAGCAAAGAAGCCTAGAAGGTAGTTTGAGAGGGATAGAAGAGAAAGAAGAACTAAAGAAGGTGCTCATCATCTATTATGTAAACAATAAGGTTTTCTAAAGGTTATCAAAAAAATTAGGTGGATGAGCTGGTACTGAGTCAACTAGGGGGTTGGTGTCTACTTGCACGCTGGTGCTTGTTAAAACCTAGTTGAGTGGGTGTTTGACTATTTGGCATTAAGGGTCCATGTAGATTTGGTGATTCACTAAAGATTGGTCTTTGTCATAAATTACTATAGTCCATTTGTAGAGATTAGTGGGTTTTCTTTCTTGTGAGGGTTTCCCACATATGTAATGTGTTATCTTCATTCATGATCTTGTATGGTTTTATATGCTTTACTAGATGTTCAAGTTTATATGAATGGTTCATGTATGCTTAAGTGGAATTGAATAAATGTTTTAAAGACACTGATTTACCCCCCTTCCCCCTACCCCCTTCCCCCCCGCACCCCCTCTCAGTGATTATTCTAACCTTAATATGAGGGGATCACCTTCGAACAACTCCAAATGATGGGAAAGTTCAAATGAAGGCAACTCAAAAGATGTGGGCAATTTGGATTCCCTTCCATAAACTAACATGAAGGGTGAATCTCCAAACACTCTTTTAGGCATGACTCGATTATCCCAAAGGCTAGTCATAATATTGGTATGTCAATCTCATTGATTGTCCTCCATGGTCCTCTTTATAATGTGAATCAAATTCTTATTAATGGAATCAGATAGATCATTACCTTAAGGGTAATAGTTTGATGAAGCTTTTAGGTGAATGATATGTTTGACAGCCCATTTATTGATCCTAGTTCCAAAGAAGGTCAATGTATTATCAAAGATAATTATGGCTAGAACATAAAATCTTGCTACAATTCCTTCATATAAGTCCAAGATGGATGTTTTATTAGCCTACTTGAGAATATCACAACTTAGTTATCTCAAAATAATTATTAATGTGGGATTATCACAACTTATCACACAAAATAAAATTTTGTTAGGATTTTCATAATGTAATTACACTTGAAGCATTTTTATTGAGGAGCTTGCACCAAAAAATTGTCTCTTACCCTAAATTAGTCTTTGCGTATTTCTTTATGCCACTTTCTATTGGTTCTTTTAGTTTTCACTACAATTATTATATATTTTATTAATGATTTTTTAGCTGCTCAAACAATGACATGTACCATTATGTATTACCTAGAACACCTTTACGATTACACAACATAAATTGTTGATATAAATAAATTAATAAAATTCAACTTTCCACTAAATTCAATTTGCTCAGAACTCAACCATAAGAGAATCTTTTGAATGGTTGTAGAATGACTGCACAAGCACCGTGCCAATGGAAATGGATTAAAACTTTCAAATCCTTGCTCTAGAGAGAGATAAATATGATATCGAGAAACTTAATCCTCTGCAAAAGACTTTCCTTTCATAACATGCAATAACTTTCTCACTCAAAATTTTTGAGAATGCATATTTGTGTCTAGGCATGTTGATTTGAGAGATAAGATCAAAAACTTCCCAAATTACCTTTGTATGTTGTCTGAGTGTTGTGGCTAAGGCAAAAAAATTCTCTTTGAATTATGATTGTGTACTATGTTTTAAGCTCTATTTCCTTTTCCCAATACGTAAAGTTTTATTTAATTTTATAATTTATCCTCACTTAAGGTCAAGGTTTTAGGTGGTGTCAAATACATTATAATATAATATTAAATAATAATTATTATTATAATATATTTATAAATTAATATAATATTATATTATATTTAATAATATTATAATACATTAATACAATATAATATAATATAATATAATATAATCTGATCATAATAGTGACATTGCAATATCATGTAGGTCATCATCGAGGGAAGGGATGAAGTATATAAGGCAGCCACTTATTGTGGGATAAGATTAAGCCTTTGCAAAACTTAAGGAGTTTCTACAAAATTTGTCCCAGATTTGTGTGGTTAGCATGGGTTGCATGGTAAAAACATTATTCTTCAAAATATTTTTCAACAATCACAAGTACCCAATATTTTTCTAATGTCCCATTATTTTAGCTCACTGTTTCATAGCCTCCATCTTTAACAGGGTTTAGAATTGAGCTTGGTAGTCAAATAAAATTCAAAACAAATGAAAATTTTGACCAAATGATGAGTGAAGATCATTTACGTTGAGGTTTTGTGATCCAATAGGTCATCTAGGTGATACCTAATGGTACATATCATTTTATGAAAGGCCATTTTGTTTTTAACAAAATAAAAAGTATCCACAACAACCCTACACATGACAAAAATCAAAGAGCGTGTTAGACAAATATATGCTTTATTATAATATAATATATAACAATATTATTATTATAACATATTATATTATATATAATATTATATTATATTTTGTGTGTTTCTCTCTCTCTTTATATATATAATATTATTCTATAATATATTATAGAAATATAATATTAATATTATAATCTTTATTTTGTTATATATATTATTAGTATTATGTTTATATCATCATTAATAATAATAATAATAATAATAATAATAATAATACGTTCTATATATTTATTATATATTATTATTATCACATCTCTTGTAGTGTAATCATACACAACCTATACAAAAATAAATTTAAAATTATTTTTAAAAACTGTTTAATCTAACACTCTGAAATTTATAATGGTTATGCCAATATGTGGTAGACAAAATACCTCAAAGAGACACATGCTTCAATCATATATTAGGTAATTTAAACATTTCATTAGAAACTACATATTTCATTGATAGATGTGACATATCATTGAATTTTGTACATGTATTTATATTTGATTCTTTATGTCCATCACTTAAAATACCTTATCATTGCCCCTCACTATCATTGCCTAACTCACCTTTAAATATTTCATTGCTTTTATGTTTTGTATGACCTTGTTATCCCCACCACTTCACTATCACTCAAGCTCGCCATGAAATGGAACATCTCCTTCCTACACAACTCATTGCCATACCATATGAAGTAACACACCACCTATTTTCCCACCACCACCTCCATCAGAAATATCATATATATTTTTTTAATAAATTCTTCATACATTTTGAATCAGGTATGACATCAATTTATAATATTTCACTTTACAAAACCCCACTTCACTAAAACATCAAATAACACCTCTCTCATCATAATTTACACATTTAAGGTAATTGCTAGCATTATTTATGTGGGATTATTTTTAATACTTAAGTCATTTTTTATAAACTTTAAGAACTTTTGGGAGAAATTGTGCCTTATAAGCTTTCCTTGTATCACAATTATTATTAATATAAGCTTATTATAAACCAAATTTTTTATAATTATTAATATTTTTAATACTAAAGTCAACACCATGATGATTTTATCTATTAATCATTTCTTTATAACATTTTAACACATGATGTACATTGATTAATAATTACAAAAGAATTAAAAAAACACAACCACACAAGCACCTCCAATAATTTGTTTATATGAAGATTGCAAAAAAATTTTAAATTCAAAATTAATTAAAACAACATCAATTTCAACCAAAACATCTAATCAATTTTTTCATAACTTGAAATTATCTTCTTTTATATTAAAGCATACATTAACTAATAGTTTATAATTAGCTTATTTTAAATACTTAAGTCATTTATGACCTTTAAGAATTTTTAGGTGAAAGTGTGCCTTATAATATTTCTTGTATCTTAATTATTATTAATATAAGATTATTATAAGCTAACATTTTTTTAAATTGATAATATTTTTAATACTAAAGTCAATAAAATTTTAACATATTATGTACATTAATTAATAGTCATAAGGGCCCCACAATGCACACAAACACACAAGCACCTCCAATAACTTATTTGTGTAAGGACCACCAAATTATGTAAATTCAAAAATCTTTAAAATAACATCAATTTCAAAATTGAATCTTTAATGCACTTTAATTTAGTTTAAATTTTTTAGTTTATTCTTAGAATTTTTAAATGGTTATGTCCTGTATCATATTGGATTTGAAATTGGACCTTTGCTTGACATTGATCCAACAATGTTGAATATGGTATATATTCAAATAGGTGGTACTACCAAGGAGCATGCATAGTTACCATATATGGATCTGTAGAATATGTGGTACTCTACATATGTATAATAGGACTTTATGTTGGTGAAGAAACAATAGGAGTAGGGATTTTTGGTTCACCTATCATTTAATGTTATGCAGTTTCTTTGAATTAATAGTAATTGAAACATGTTTAGTTGTTCTATATAACTGAATATGCTATGTAGGAGTAGATGAAGATTCCATGGAATCCATTGTATATCTGTAGTGCAAAGGATTCTCAAGTATGCGCCACCTAGGAAAGGGGGTTGGTTGTTGCTTACCCTTTCATAGAGGAATAACCTTAGTAGGTTTGATAATTAACTATCTCTGAATAAACTTCTCTTGTTCAAGTGGATGCTCATATGGAATTCTAGAAACTGTGACTACTTTGTTGGTATGAATGTATTAAATACACCCATGTACTGTGAAAAGTATTGCATGGAGTTTATACATATAAGGTCATGCCAATAACATATGAAAGACTTTTGTATGGTATAATTGAAAAAGTGGAAACCACGTGTTGGACCAATCTATAAAGGTAAATCAATCTCACCAATAAAGTGTTGTGATTTCCCATTGAATGCTCGGATCATTTTGGTCGAAGGGTACAAATCATCACATATATATCCCAAATATGTAAGTACTGTCATGGTATATACATTCTCACTAACATTGTTATCAATCATTAGACTATGTATACGCTAATGGTCAAAGTATGCTTGAATAAATAATGAATTAAGATATGAGTCATCATCCACTATTTCACTACCATCAAATGTAATAAAAGGTCTCTAAACCGTAAGATGTATTGTGCATCTATAAGAGACAATAATTTTATCTAATAGGTGCCCATAATGTGATGGAGGAGGAGAAATATTATTACAAGTCTGAAGCATCCAAAGAGTAGCCCATGAAAAATATTTTCTAAGTTACAAGTGAGATCAATACATGCACTCACATATAACATATTGCATAATTATTCATACAGAAGCACACATAAATGGGAGAACTACATCAGTTTGAGGTCCTCTTTAGAGTATTGGCTATGTAGGTAGCACTCACTAATAGAGGGGTTTTTGAGGTCAACTCAACTTCATTTAAGCCCACTTACACTTGTTTTTCAAGGTGGCATGCCTAATTGGAGGACCTAAGGTATTGAGATACACACTGATATTCAAAATTTGTGTGTGCGATTTAAATAAAAAATTTGCAAGGTGACAAGGAACCTTAACACCTGTGTAAGTGGAATTTTAATAATAGACATAAACATCATTTTTAGGGTAGAAACATTGATGCTAGTGTTTGTATTTAGAAAACATTGTATACGCTGATAGAAAATTGATTTCTAAAATATGAAAAATCATAGTTGAAAATCATCTTGACAGTTTTTGCACCTACACTTCTTAGATATGATTGTGCATCATTCAATAAGTTAATATTATTCCTTATTCATGATTAAGCAATGAAATTACTATTTGGTATTGTACTTTTTATATTCAACATATTTTCATATTTCAATACTATATCTTAATAATTTTTGAATTTAAATTATTTAAACCTGTTTATAGAATAGTGTTCTTCTTAATTGATTAGGCTATTCTCTTTACCCTTAATTCTAAAAAGAGTCAAACAATCCCATGACTTTTCAACCTATTTGCAATAAATGCAAGGTGTCCATTGAAACACTTCAACTACCACAAAACACAACCCTACATTTCTCTTCCTGTGAAGAATAAAGGAACAATGATTTTTTGAAGGCCCGCTCTTGAAAATAATTACTTCATTAACAAAAATATCTTATGAAGACTATATAAAAAGTAATCCTGAGACCATTTACATGTTTTGAAGATTTTCTGTTCAAGCAACATTTACACTCAACCAATTAAAATACATTATACATGTTGAAAAAAAAACTAAAATCAAGGTACATCAATTCATTACTTCTGATCTTCAACAAATTCTTTTCTTTTATTGATATTTAAAACTATAAAAAATAAATTTAATACTAAGCTAATTTATATGCTTTCTTTTATCTTGTAGGTCATTTTTCAATGCCTCAACAACACACTAAATTTTTAAATCAAGTTTTAAATTCCCTGATATAATACTTGATTGAAAAAAAATGATACATTAAGAATTATAAGATGATATCAATTATCTATATATTTGACTATATACTATGTATATGATGTTTTGACAATAAATTTAATTAAATTTTTTATTATTTTTTTCTTTATTTATGTTTTCTATATATTACTACATTTTGCTTTAAAAATTGCATCTCTATTTCAATTACTATATAGATTCAATTTTTATTTCATTCTTTTTTTACATTTACCAAATTATATTAATATATAATTTTAGTTAGCTAAATTGATCCCTCATCCACTAGAAACTTCGAATGAAGGCTGGATAGTCTCAATTTTTTGGAGTTTGAAAAATTGCATTAAAATATACAGTTTGAAATGCTAAGAACAGGCTATTGACAGTCAATGTGGACGCCTGTCCCCCACCATATTATGTCTTTTGTAATACGGCTAGATATCAATTTGCACGGCTCATGTGATGGTGTCAATTCAAATTGTACCCTGCATTAAAACTTTCAGCAGACGCAATGAAGTAACGTTCTACCGATTAACACGTAACTGAATATTATGTTATATAAAAGTTGAACAACAACGTATGTAGCAAGGCAAACTGCCATCACTGTCAATTAAGTCTCTCATTTTCAACTCCTGCGATGAAGGAACGGCACATTATCCAGTTAACAATTATTGCAAAAGTAGGGAAGGAACGGCACATTACCCAGTTAACAATTATTGCAAAAGTGGACACTCGCAAAGTTTTTGGATGAGGTGTCTTTTAGGAAGTTTTGGTGAAGTTGTGCCTTCTCTTAATAATTATCAACGTTAGGTTCTCACAACTAAACATTTCGTTTTTCAAGTAGACTTCATAAAATATTGAAGTACTTTTTTCCATTGGCAAAGTGAAGTGTTTTTTTTTTTTTATAAAGATTTTAATTAAGTTGTGCTTTATTTCTTAATAATCATCAATGTTAGATTCTTATAATCTAACATTTTATTCTTCGTTAACGAAATTTCTCATTATATATTATTTAGTATTTTATTTTTGAAAGATTTAAATATTATGAAAAAAAAATAAACATGACATGATTATTTTGTACATATAATTATTCCCTTAAGACTTTACATTATAACTTATGATGTAGATTAATAAATTATGTCGATGTTAACTTTTAACTTTTTTTAAAGATCAATTTAGTTTAGAAGACTAAAAATAGTGGAGAAAATGTAAATTATCTTTGAATCTTCTCAAAATATGATTTGGGTTTTGTAGTAGTCTTTATTAACATCAAAATTCACAATCTCTAAACTTTTTACAACTAAAATACTATAAAAATTGTTGGACTCTTCCGACTTGAAGTGTCTGAAAAAGGGAATAACTAATCTTATAAATATGAATTAAAAATGTATATAAATAAATCGCCAAGAAGACGCTTGGAGCTCTGGTCTCGGGAAGATAATCAATCATCCTCCATGAGAGCATCTTCAAGCTTCCCTTTTAAGAATCCATGTATACATGAGTTAACATTATTGGCCATTTTTTGTTCCCTTTCTTTTGCATCATTTTGTGTGCATGTAGCTTTTTAGGTGTCAATTATTCTATTGTGTGTGGTGTGTATGTCCACTTTTCTATTTGGGTATTAAGGGCTCATTTTGGGGAAAACATTGAGGCACAACTTGACCTTATGTTATAATTTTTATGCTTCACTTACATGGGAAATGGTATAGTCACACCAAATAAATTTATTGCTTCAGACTTTAAATATGGAAACTCTATTGCTTCTCTAGATGTTGTTGAAGGTGAGAAGGGTGCAGAGAAAATGAATAAGTCCTTCAAGGGAGTATTGCTAGAGGAGGTTGCTTTTGATATCCCCATCAGAGATAACTTTTTCATTTATAGAGATGGAGATCAATGGTAATAGGAAGATGTCGAGGAGGGAGTTCTAGGAGGAAAAGGTAAGGCCCATATTGATGATAATACTCTTACCCTTGTTCCTAATGATGGAATGTTTGGAAGTATTGAGAAAAGAAGAAGTTATGTTGAAAAATGTTGGTGTTTTTTAGTTTTTCTAAATAAAAATGAATTTCCCTTAAGAAAATCCTTTAATGACTAGGTGGACATAGTTTGAAAAAAAACTAGGGTTGTATGTTTCCTTTTGCCATTTGATTCAACCCAAAGCCTTTTTTATCGATTTTAAGAACTCTAACATGCAGAGAAGAGCTATCTCTTGGCCATTCTAGAATATAGGTCAATTTGCGTGCAAAGCCCTTCCTTAGGTGGCAAAAATTTACTAGGACAAGATGGTCATATAGATGGCCCCTAGATGGGTTGAACTTAATAATGTGCATATCCAAGTTTGACACCTTATCCCTCATATTTTGAAATCCTTGGGGGAGGTCTTGTAAGTGGATAAATATAAGGTTACATTGTCTCATATGAATTCACACCTTAGTATTTCCCTAAAGCTAGTTGCCACCTTTTAAAATACCATAGTTATCAAATCGAAGGATAAATAACTTGTTTACCCTTTTTTGGGGTTGGAGGGATTGAATGGATGTTTTTTAATGTAAAAAGGATGGATAACAAGTAAGAAATATTTTTTAATGGTAAAAAACGAACCCCTCTCCTATTTTTAAACAAAATGCTCTATTTGTATTTGTTTAGGAGAAGATGTGTGATCTACAAATTTTTTATCCTTGAACTAGGATGTTGATATAAACCTGGACACACTTGCAAGTGGTGATAATCTTCATGAAATTATTATATCTCGTAGGGACTCTATGATTATACCAAATATTTGAAATGACCACGAAGAGATTAATGAAGCTCCATTTCTAGGAGATGTTAAACATGCATCTGGAGGTCTACCCAAGTTATGTATAATTTTTTTTAAAGAGCCAAGGAGAGTGGACATGGAGGTATCCCATTAAAAGAGGTGAGAGTCTCTGAAGAATTTGAAGTTTTCCTTTCAAAACCCATGGATGAAAATAAATCTCCCATAAAGGTATCCTTTGAGGTGGCCACTAGGGTTGTTAAGTTGGTTGAAGAGTGCATGAAAGAAGGGAATGGACAGGGTCTTAGTTATAAGCTAGAAATGTATAGACTACCTGACAGCATTGACTTTAACTCCCTGCCTTACTTATTGATTGAATATGTTAATCCAAAAAAACTTATTGAAAAGACATTCCTTATGAAGAATCCTAAACCCAAACAAGGTGTTAAGAGATAAAAATAAAATAATGAGTGTTTGATCCCTCATATGATTTTCTAAGTGGTGAAGAAGTGAGGCAAAAAAAGGACTTGAGAATGGACATAGTGATAGTGGTAGAAAGGGTAGAGAGAATTTTTTTTCATCTTTTTTTGAAAGGTTGTGTAATAACATAGGAGGAAATAAGGATCTTGGCCCTCCTTCCATGTAAGTTATGAAAGTGGTTAGTTGGATTGTCACATGTTTAGAAGCCCAAGATAGAAGAGTCATTGTTAAAAAATTTTGTAGGGCTTATGAAAGTTTAAATTTCTTTATGTTTCAGGAGGTTAAATTAGTGGGGTTTTCTCTGGAATCTACTTTGGTCTTTTTTTTGATGGGGTCTTCTTGTTTTTATGTAAAACATGAGAAAGGGAGAAGGGTGTTGCCATAATTATTATCAAAGAATGGGAACATGTTGTTACGAGCTTGAGCACTTCACTATCTAATAGGGTAGAATTGGTGACCATGAAAGTAGATGATACTGAGTTTGAAATCAGTTTTATGTATGCCACACATGATTATAGGGAAAGGTCTGACTTGTGGAGTTGGTTGTATGCTAATTTGAAGGATATTTCATGGATTTAGGGAGACAAGAATATGGTTGAAGACAAAGATTTCAATTTGGGAGTGCTTATTTTTGAATGGAAAGGCAATGAATATTTTTACTGGTATAAAATGAAATGACTGCCTAGATTGGTAGACCCCCTCTACAAAGTTAAAAATGATAGTAAAGGAATTTAATACTCTTGGCATAATAATCAATAGGGTAGAAGCAATGTTTATTCTAAGCTTGACATATTTTTGGTTAATAAGGAATACTTTATCCTTACTCCAATTAATAGAGGAAACCATGTAAATGTGTACCCTTACATTCTTTATGACCATCATCCAATTGTTACGGATTTCAAATTTGCCTCTTTTCATATCCATGTTATGAAAGGAAACATCTTTTTAAGATGAATGCCTCATACTTAATGGACCAAGAATTTATAGAATGTTAAAAAAGGTTTTGGTTTCTTACCAAACACTTTTCTACCTTTCCCTTTACTAGTAACACTTCAAAGTAGTGTGTAGTTCCTCTACCCAAAACTTTATGAGAGGGTTTGGTAAAGCCAAGGCCAAGATTAGAAGGAATATGCAAAGAAAGATTTGGAAGGAATTTTATTTGTATTAAACCAAAATATAAGATGATTCAAATAATGAAGATTTATTAAAAACCATTATGTCAGTAAAGCATCAGTATGGAGTTTTACAAATCTATATTTCTTAGGGAGTTGGGGTCAGGTCTAGGCTCAATTGGCTCAAGTTTGGTGACAAAGGTTGTAAATATTTTTTTTAGGATTCACAAGGCTAAAAGTACAATGGTTATGGTTGGGTCTATTGATATTGGAGTGAATATCTCTAATAATACCTTACATGTTAGGAGATATGGGTAAATGCAGGGAACTAGTGGGCCAAAAGGGGGTTACCTGTGGACATTTTTTCCTAAACAACAAGAAATATCAACCTCTATAGATTATTTGAGATGTATACACTCAAAATTTGAAGATGATATAAGAACATGAATTGTAGAATTTAAAGTCTAGTTTCTAAAATACATTTTTTTTGGAAAATAGCCAAATATAAGCTGGTCAAACATCTGAAATTAGAAGAGGAACTCCTATTTTTAAAAAAGAATAGAGTAGATGGCCAGTTGTGCATCCCATAATATTTTGAGCATCATTTAGTATTGTTTGAAACCCTTTGATGGAAAGTAATATAATATCATCTAGTTTTTAACCTATATTAAAAAAAAATTAATGAGTATTTATTTTTTATTGATAAAAATGGTTAGATGGTCGTGCATACCCCCCTAACTACCTAAAAATTAAAAAAATTGGTTTTTTTTCAATGTGTATAGAATTAGGCCTAGTTTACAACCATATATATATATATATATATTTCCATTTAGATTAATGAAAAAAAAGATCCATAAAAAACTATAAACATTTATTGTTGTTGCATATAGTGGCATAAAAAAGATATACTTAGAAATAAATATAGATGCAAACCTTAGAATAGTCAAAAAATTTAAAAAAGCATATATTTAGAAAGAGGAGAGTATAATCGATGTTGTAGTAATATTTTTAGCTAATGTATCAATAAAATTCATAGCGTTTATGATGGAAGATGTTATATTTTGTTATTTTTAGTCAAAAACATGGATTCAATTATGTGTTTATAGGTCCATCGAGAATCTAAGCCATTTCTGATCATGTAGCCATGTTTTTAATTTTACACATAATAAAAACACGTACACGCTATATCATGTACATGCTATAATGCATACATGTTACTAAATGTATGTAATGTCCATATGTTAGATAAAAAAGAAATAGAATAACTGAAAGGTAGGGGAGTAGTTAACTAAAATAAATGTTAAAAAATTAGGGTCACTTTGCATCTTCTAAAATTGGTCTCACAATGCCACAAGTTATGGTTTGGAAGATAGTTTTTCAAAATCTTATTTATTCAGTACATAGTTATTTTCAAGATTTTAGTGTTGAACTTAAGGATTATAGAGTGTAACTTTTGCAACCAGTGTCTATGTTTTAGGTTTTTTAGTCTTCTAGATTACTTGATAACATTTCTAGGAGTTATAAGTTTGTCAAAATTAAACTTTACATACTAATGCACACCCACCCACTCTTTTATGATAATTTTGATTATTATTAGGTACTTTGTTGGACAAAAGTGACAAAATAATACCTATAGCTCCAAGAATCCAAATGATCCACTAGGGTTTTATAGGGGGTACCAAGGGTACTAAACAAACACCTAGAAGGCTAATAAGTTTAAGGAAGTGATGGGCCACTAGAATTATAAGGTAGCTATCTAGTTTATCAGCTTGCACTAGACTAAAGACTAACTTGTAAACTAGGCTAGGGATAGTACGATCAAGCACACAAAGGACATAAGTATCTTTGATTGATCTAACCATAGTAAATCAAGTAGTTAAAGGAAATAAACAATGCATAAAGAATAGGAAATCAAACTATCTAAATAAGAGAACACTAAAAAGCAAAGAAAATGATTTAGAAGAATACAACCCTATGGAAATGAAAGGAGATTTCAAATAAAATATGTTTTCAAAGGGGAAATGCATATACAATTCAAAAATCTAAGCTAAATGCTTGTTTATAAATGAAGCCAACCCTAGAAAATATACTAGTAGGATCAAATAATATCCAAATGATTGAGTAAGATCAAATAATACTCTTCGTAACTAGTAGTATGCATGACAAGTAGACATATAATGATCGAGAGGAGTAGGGTTAGATGAATCATAATTACAATATCATAATCATTTACAACTAGGGTAAATAGAAGAATTTTGGGGCACATTTGTGAGAGGTCACCCTAATTTTATTTGAATTCATGATAAAGTGGTATGCATGTGGAAATTTATGTCATATTGGTGACACACACACAAACACCCAACCACCAATTTATGTTGATTTCACTTGTTATTAGGTTACTTATAGGCAAAAAGTGACATAAAAACACCATATCCACTTACGACTAAAGTAAATGCAAATAATTTTAGGCAAATTTATTTATGGTCACCCCATTTCTCTTCTAATCTAGGAAAAATAGATTTGATTGTGGCATCATAAGTCGCATTATGAACTTTGTACATTAAGCCACTAATTTATGTTGATTTTACTTGTAATTAGTTCTTTATAGGCCAAAAGTGACAAAAAAAACATTATATCCTCTTATGACCAGGGAAATATAAATAATTTAAGGAACATTTATGCATGATCACCTCAATTCACTTTCAATTCAAGCCAAGGTCGTGTGATTGGGACAACACAAGTCACATTGGTGACCCACACATGCTTAACCACCCCTTTATGTTGAGTTCAATTTATAATTAAGTCCCTCATATGCCAAAATCCCCACAACAACACCATATCCATTTGTGAGTAGTATAAATGCAAATTATTCAGGTCAAATACATGTGTGATCACCCAAATTCAATTTAAAATCAAGCCAAAGTGGCATGATTAGGGCAACATGGTCTCATTAGTAACCTACACATATCTAAACACCCTTTTATGTTATTTTTACTTGAGATTACGGGGATTATAAGCAAAACAACACAACAATACTATATCTATTTAAAGCCAACCAAAATCATGCATGAGAACATTCATGCATTCTCCCTAGTCACATGGCTAGATTCATCCATTTTAATTGAGATAGTGTACCGACAACACTATCTCTATAGCTTATAAAAATAGTCTATTGATTGATTTTGAGGACATTGATGCTATGGTTTGCATGCTGTTCTTGGAGCTTGAGTATGCTAAACTTGACTATTATACCTTTAACCCATTCCTTTCAATCTAAATCAATTGAGTCATTCCTTTCTTTATATAGAAGCAAGGAAAAGCTTGGGTAGAGTCTATGTATGGGTATGGTTTCCATTAAACATTCCTTGATCACATGATCACCGTTTTATATTCAGGGTCATCCCTAAATTCAAGCTATCAATCAAGTATTGTTTGGTACCTCAATTCGTCAATATATTATATATGCCCTATATAAAAATAAGGGAAAATTTCTACATCACTCAATAGAATGTGGGGCCCTCACTTATTCCTATATATAGATATGGAAATCAATCCCCCTCATCTCTATGTGGGGCACTAGGGTAAATCATCGATCAAGTGTCACCCATCTATTATGCTCCCCTCTCTCGGCCTAAACTATAGATGGTCAGTCTATATATGGGTGCCCAATATATATATATATATATATATATATATATATATATATATATTGATATTGATATATTGGGCACCCATATATAAACTGACCATCTATAGTTTAGGCCGAGAGAGGGGAGCATAATAGATGGGTGACACTTGATATATATATGGGTGCCCAATATATATATATATATATATTGATATATTGGGCACCCATATATAAACTGACCATCTATAGTTTAGGCCGAGAGAGGGGAGCATAATAGATGGGTGACACTTGATATATATATATATATATATATGGGATAACCACCTCTCTATATATATATCTGGGGAGGATGAGGCCCACTTATCTATAAATGGAGACTCATTTAATTTATTATATTAATCAAGAACCTCTATCTATATATGGGCACCAAGGTAAATTTTAGTAGTAAATATTCGTTAATTCATGAATATTCCAATTTTTGGATTTTGGTTTTGGTGATTTTTTAGGGTTGGTATATGGGACTAGATCACCAAAAATTTAGAGATATAAACTATTTTGGGGGTCGGATTGCAAACTCTTTACAACATTATCTTAGAAAGCAGTTTAATTCACCACATACACACACACACACACACACACACGATATACCATGTGATATAAATTATTTTGTGTGTCTGGCAGAGTCATTTGACGTAACCACTCGACAGAGCCATTTGGCCTAGCTATTTGGTAGAGTCGTTTGACCTTGTTGTTCAATTGTAGATATTCAACCTTACTATTTAGTTGAGATATTCGACCTAGCCATTTAGTCAAGATGTTTGACCTTACTATTTGGCTCAACCATTTAGTAGAGCCATTTGACCTAGTCATTCTATAGAACCAATTGGCCTAACCAATTGACCCTACCATTTAGCTGAGCCATTTGACCCTTTTATTCAGCCAAGCCATTCAATCATTTGTCCCAGTTGTTTGACTTTGAGAGGATATAAAACATGGTGTAAAAAATTGAATCATATGTTATAAAAACCTCAGTTGGGTAGAAAACCTAGAAAATGAAAAAAAATTCTGGACCTGTTGCTTCACCAAGGCTATGAATTGGATTTGCCTAAATGAATCTAAGGGGGTTTTGGATATGGGCTCTTAAAATTTACCTTGATGGTTACCCCTATCTATATTTAAGGAGGACAAGGGGTGTGAAATGCTTATCTATATACAATTCCTATATCTTTATATGGGAGACCAATTTATTTCACTATTTAGGGGTGTATATACACACACACACACACACACATACATACATACATACATACATACACACACACACACACACACACACACACACACACACACACACACACACACACACACACACACACATATACATACACATATATACATACACACACACACACACACACACACACACACACACATACATATATATACATATACATATACACACACATATATATACATATATACATATATGTGTATATATATATATATATGTATATAAATATATAAATATATATATATATATATATATATATATATATATATATATATATATATATATATATATATATATATATATATATATATACATATATACATATATATATATATATATATATACATATATATATATATATATATATATATATATATATATATATATATATATATACATATATATATATATATACATATATATATATATATACATATATATATATATATACATATATATATACATATATATGTACATACATACATACATATATATATATATATACATATATATATATACATATATATATACATATAAATATACATATATATATCTATATATATATATATATGTATATCTATATATATATATATATATGTATATATATATGTATATATGTATATATATATATACATATAGATTAGAGCTATATGGGGAAATCAATGAGCTTGATCATTAGCCCTATGTAATCAAGATGAGAACACTCGATAATGACCTAAAGTCAGTCGAGGTACATTTAACACTCCACTATGTTGGATTAGATAGTCATGGGAAGGGTTTGAACCTACAGTCTTCAGGTCATGGGCCTAACGAGTTAAACCAATATGGATATAGACAAAATGAATCAATGCCATATACATATCCCATAAGGCCCCACCAAGCTAATAAATCAATGTGAATCTTATTAAATAAGTAATATGTTAAAATCATTCAATTGTAACAAATAGGAATGAATGATATGGTGGCACTTACTTTCACCAATGAATAATGACATGATCATGACCAACCCCCAATTTATAGATATATAGTTTCATTAGAATCAGTATAATATATATTTTAATTAGCACAATATCTATTGGCACCCCCACCCCACGTATAGATTTAGATATAGATTTAAAGTGAGTAGAGATAGGTGCCAAGGTCTATCAATGTTATCAGCTATATTTATTATAGTCTATCTATTGAATGAGTATATCAATGATTAATGCTATTAAATTACATACATAGTGTGTATAGTATGACCAAAGCAACACAACATGCATAATGTTTGGCATGGCATGAATGATGTGTGTGATTTAGTCCATATACATATCATAGAATAAAATGATATCATCTATATATGTAACATGATGTTGATGTGATAGATAGTGGAATGGGTGTAGGTAGCATGATGTGATGTATAATTATTTCCGTATTGATACATTAATTGGTTTCAACTACTTGACTTCATTGAATGGGTTTTGTTAAGTATGGGTTACATTGGTGTGGTGGGATCATTGAATATTGTGATGCCATTGAATAAAACTATATAGCCTATTGTGGTAGTGTGGGTGGACGAAAATACTAGTGTGGCCCTCCTAGTATCCCCACCATAATATGTCTTTTTTATTTAGCTAATATCTACCAATTTGCATGGCTGAGGTGATGGGCATGTAGGGGTATCAATTTAAATAGAACACATTTTTGTTTATGGTTACGTTTATATTTTTTTAAAGGTAATATTTTTTTTGAGTTTATGATTGCATAATATATTTTTTAAGCACAAATTACTTGTCAAACTTTTCAATAATACTCAATATTGATAACAACTTACAAAATAAAATATAAATATATATAAATGATTTTAAATTAGTAATACATTTATAAAAAAAAATAAAAAAATGAATTAATAAATAAAACATAAAACTACAAATTTCATAAACATGAAGCATTATATAAATTAAATAGGTCTAACAATGTATTGAATAAATAAATGATGCCGCTGCCATTAGACCTTAAATTTTTTTATGACATTACATTGAAAATGTATACAAAATTACATGGAATTGATAAGTCATGATTATTAATGTACTTTGCATTCAATTTTTCAATATCCTTTTAACTCATGATTAATTTTTCAAATTTTCTGTCAATCAATATGTTTTATGTTTTAATTTTCAATTTTACTAGTTGTGCACATGCATTTTTATTAACAATATAAATAAAAATATTTTTATTAACAATAAAAATAGGAAAAAGCAATTGAACTATATCACTTAGATCATATTCTTGCCTTTACATTGTTCAAGATATTGCATATGCATATTGTCAGCATGGGTCAGTAGGATTAGTAATCTACCTTATTATCATCAAACATAATTTGTAATTCACATAAGCATGGTAGTTTCTAAAACTCTAGCCAAATAATGTATTAGTTTTTAATTTTTAATAAATATATTTTTATATTAAATAATTACAATCTTTTAAAAATAAATTATATTGAATAATTGATATGATGATAAATTATCTGATTTTAATTATATTTTTATAATCATAAAATAAAAAACATTTAAAACTATATTATTGTAAGTAATATATGTTAATGTTACACTCAATTTAAAAAAATATATCTAAAAATCATCTATAAAATGTTGTTAAATTAATAGATCAAACTTAAGTTAAAATTTTATAATTTTTGATATAATATAGATTTTAAGTATTTTTATTGGTTGAACAAGAAACATGTTAATTAAAAAGTAAAAACTATAGTACTTTGTTATTATTATGATATTGACTAATAATTATTAATGAGAGATTATCACAACCTAATATTTTATTTTAAATAATGAAGATTTCTTTTTTTTTTGGATAGATATCAACTTTTGACCAAAGCTTTAACTAGTTTTGGGGCACAACAAGCACCCTAGTCCCCAAAAGGCTAAAATTACCAAAATACCAAAGTAGAAAAATCCAAATCAAATTTTCAAAAACCAACTAAAGATAACAAAGAACCCAAACCACTAAAATACTACCAATGAAAATTAAAGTATCCACCACCCTAGATTGAAGTGAAAAAACCAATTGTTAAACCCACTCACGTTCCCTTAGCCTAAAATGCTCAAGATCATCCTTTTGCTACGATATTGCACCTACCTTTACTAGATAACAAATCCTATATATTCTATTATGTACCCCCATTGATAAAAGTCAAACCATCAAACTACAATCTTTCTTCTTCAATTTTCCTACCTCTTTTACCTTTTTTTCCCAAAGTCAGGTTTGGATCGAAGGTAAGGATTTTGAGCTATCGTTAAGATTTCTCTGGAAGCAAGAAATTCTTCTTCCTCAAAAACAAAACCTTCCTCTTCTAATTCATCTGTGTCAGGGGAACCACGAAACAATAAACATGCTCCGATCCCTACTTAGTCAGGATCTTGCTCTACCAATTAGAGCACATATGATTACTTCTTGTATTAGCAACTAAACACGGAATTATACCAGAATCAATAAGTAACTAGAAATATGAAACAACACAGGAATTGAGAGACAATACACAATTGTATTAATAATCACTCAGAAGAATATACAATAAGGAAGATGCCACTTCTTCCTCCACCTCAAAGGTTCGCCACACCTCAAGACCTTCTTCCCTCTCTCTCTCGATCAAAACAATCAACTCCAATATAGAATTGATGTTCACCTCTCCAACCAATCAGTAACACGCTGCCAGTTCACCAAGTACACAACCGTACTCCAAGTAGATCCCCTGCTCTCTGCTGCTACCTGCAAATCACTAGACCTTACTCACCATGTAGATATCTCTACACCCTTGAAGAACCCTTGTCCTTGCCTCACCAAGTCCTTATGATTCTTCAACCAGTACCCTGGTGGATCAGCTCCTTAACCTTGCAGACCTTGCAACTCTCCCTGATCATACACACTCAGCACCCCTTTGGAACTAGGAGGAGCTACACTAGCTCTCTCTAAAAGCTCTATGGCTTTCTAGCCCACTTTTACAATACAATCATGAGTCCATATATAGATCTCATCCAAACAATAATTAGACAATAGTACAATAATTAAATCCACAGCTCTTAGTCTAAAATTAGCTCTAAACATGCAAACACTTGGTTCATCAACCAACTGCCCGTAATATACTTGCAGCTCGAACCACAGGTGACCGACACCAGTCCCTGACTGCCTGGGGGTGCCGACGCCGGCTGATTCATGACCGACGTCGATTGCCTTCTGTCTCCTTCCTGCCGTCGTTGGTTGTCCTGACCGACGCCGGTGTCTGTGACACTCCGCAACTCTTCTGCAACCTCCATAACTTCTCCTGTTTGCATCAGTGAAGCTTTTAGATCCACAACCTAACAATCTGACTATAAACAAACCTCAACTTCTAAAGAAACTTGAGCTTAAACTTGCAGAAGCACTCCTTCAAAATTCTAGCTAGTTTCTCCACCCATCTTCCTGAGAGTGGTTAGTTGGTCAAAAATTGAAAGTGGGTCAGCCTAATCCATTATTATATTCTCACCCTAAAGAGAAATGTATTTTTATTCCTCTAAAACAAATACAAGAAGAGCCACATTAGAAAAAAGAAGGATCCAAAGAAGGGTACAAACTATTCCCTAGATCCTGGTTTGGACAACCAATCTTGCAAACCCATTTATTTAAGAGAGATGAATCTCCCCCTTTAGATCAAGTCTGGGGACAAAGTGAATTTTTTTGTCTAATATGATTAAATTTAAAGCACCTGAATGATAACCCTTGAAAATTTATAAATTGTGTCCAAATTTTATGTGAAGATAAGATTTTAATGGAATGCTGAAGCAGTTTCAAAAGATTAACCAAAACACAAACCCTCAAAAACTATTGATATTCCTTCAAACTTTGATTTAATTTAATAAACACACCTATTTTATTAACCAATCATTGCATCAATCTAGAATCTCATAGAGCCAAAGGAAGATTGTGAAGTCTGACCCAAATTAGAGCATTCGAAATAACCATAGTAACATAATAAAAAAAGGAGACCATGGGCACAAAAATAAACCCGTCTTCCCAATAAACCCAAGGCCATTTTTCCATACAAAGTCCATTTCTTAAATAGAGTGAAAGATAAACATAAAAAACCATTGGGAAGCATTGTAATTAAAATTTCTACCAATAAAGGCCAGACAGATTTAACCTAGCTCAAAAGTTACTTTCCATAAGGTCTTCTTCCAATACATCTACCAATGAGGGATTTACCCCTAGTTTCCATTTCAATGGTATTTAAATATTCATATAATAATTCAAGAATGTGAGGGTTTTCTCAAAATATTCATATGATAATTCAAGAACATGAGGGTTATCTGAGAAAACCAAAGGAACATCCCCAAATAACGCTAGTACCCCCACATAGTTATCTTTAGCTCCTTCATCCACACTCCATTTAGAATCACTACTACTAGGGGTTTAGAAGTAGGTAGATGATCTCTCAGTATCAACTGGGGATTGAGATTAGAAACATCTTGTATGATGGAGGTTTTGCAAAAATCCCTACAGGAGTGAAAGGGGTTTGAAACATTTTTACATTCTGCAAAGACCTTAGTTTAGGAATAAATCTTTATAGAAGGCCTCACTTCTTTTTTTGGCCTCAACCCTGATGCATCCCATTCACTCTAATCTTGATTGACCCCTTCTAACTAACTAGACTTCTAAGAGGATGCTTTAATAGCTCTTTTGGATTTGTGCAGTGTTGAATCTTACCCACATATGTTGCTTCGACCTCTGCTTAACTTGTCACCATTGCACCTTCCACTTCTGCCCCTGTCACTACCTCCATTGTCCCTACCCCTACCGTTGCTACCTCTCCCATCTCTGACCTGACTGGTACTGATCCTTTCTCCAAAATTACCTAATCCCAACTCTTCTTCATCCCTATCACCCATAAAATCTTCTTCGTTATCTACCATTTTACAAGTTAAAGTAATCTTACTAGCAACTCTTGTTCCCCTTTGTTCTGTTGAAAAATGACACATTTCTTAACATTCTTGAGAACATCATTCTTGAGGCTCTTCTTCAAAATTAAATAGTCTTCAATAATGAGGATTTCTTAATATGTATTATGTGGTATTTTATTTTTATAAGATTTAAATGAGATGATTATTTTTTATATGTATAATTATTTTACTAGGATTTTAAGTTTTAATTTGTGATGTATATTAGTATATTATTATTATGCTAATTTTTAATATTCTTTACATGAAATTAATCTATAAGACTTAATAAAACATGGATAAAATGTATGTTATTTTTGAATCTTTTTAAAATATAGTTTGTGGTTTGTAGTTTTATTTATTAACATTAAACTTCAAAATATTTAGACTCTTCCTAACTAAAATATCATAGAAATCATTAAAATATTCCCACTTAAAATGCATAAAAAAGGAAAAAACTAATCTTATTAATATGAATTAGAAACATATGAAAATGATAAATAATTAACCCAAAACAAGATAATATTAAGAAATAAATTGTTATCATTGTGAGTATATCACAACTCAGTTATCTCAAAATAATTATTAATGTGGGATTATCAAACTTATCACACAAAACAACATTTTGTCTGGGTTTCTATAACGTAGTTACACTGTAGGAATTTTCATTGAGGAACTTGCACCACAAATTTATCTCCTATCTTAAATAGTCTCTGCATATATCTTTACGCTGCTTCCTATTGGTTCTTTTATTTTTCACTACAGTTACTATGTATTTTATTAAAGTTTTTTTAGTTTCTCAAACAATGACATGTACCATTAGGTATTACTTAGAACACCTCTGTGATCACACAACATGGATTGTTGATATGGATAAATTAGTAAAATTCTACTTTTCATTAAGTTCAATTTGCTCAAAACTCAACTAGAGAATCTTTTGAGTGGTTGTATAATGACTGCACAAGCACCATATAAATTGAAATGGATTGAAACATTCAAATCCTTCCTTAATGGAGAGAGATAAATATGATATTGATAAACTTTATCCTCTGTGAAGGACTTTCCTTTGATGACATGCTATAACCTTCTCACTCAAAATTTCTAAGAATGCATATTTGTGTCTAGGCATCTTGACTTGAGAGATAAGATGAATTCTTAGCTTTGTTGACTTACAAGAACTTCCCAAACTACCTAAGTTTTATGTTGTTTGAATGTCATGGATAAGGCACAAAAAACTTTCTTTGAATTATGCTTGTGTACAATGTTTTAAGCTCTATTTTCTTTTCCCAATTCATAAAATTTTATTTAATTCTAGAATTTATCCTCACTTACATAAGGTCAAGGTCTTAGGTGATGTCTAATAAATTATAATATAATTATATAATATTAAATAATTATCATTCATATATATATATATAATTATCATTATTATTATATTATAAATATATTTATATATTAATATAATATAATATAATATTATATTGAATAATATTATAATACATTAATATAATGATTATATTATAGTATAATATAATCATAAAATATAATATAAACATAATAGTGACATTTCAACATCATGTAGGTCATCATCGAGGGAAGGGATGAAGTATATAGGGGAGCAACTTATTGTGGGATAAGATTAAGCCTTTGCAAGACTTAAGGAGTTTCTACAAAATTTGTTCTAGATTTGTGTGGTCAGCATGGGTTGCATGGTAAAAACATTACTCCTGAAAATATTCTTCAACAATGACAAGCACACAATTTTTTTCTAATGTCTCATTATTTTAACTTAGTGTTTCACAACTTCCATCTTTAATAGGATTTAGAATTGATTTTGGTAGTCAAATAGAATTTAAAAAAAAATGAAAATTTTGACCAAATGAAGAGTGAAAATCATTGACATTGAGGTTACGTGATCACATAGGTCATCTAGGTGATACATAATGGTACATATCATTGTATGAAAAGTCAAAAAAATATTTAAGAAAATAAATAGTATCCACATCATCCCTACACATGGCATGAATCAAAGAGGGTGTTAGATGAATATATTAATACTATAATATTATTATAATATATAATAATATACTATAATTTTTTGGGATAGATATCAGGGTTGATATACCCTACGTGAATTGCTTTTGATTGGAGCTATGAACCAAATCTAGGGCATAATTAGGGGGCCTTGTCCCTGAGAACCATTAAACCAACACAAACGACTACCACCCACCACTGAAACCACTAAGTCAACTCAAATGGACACATCCAACCTATAAACATCTTGAGAGATTTAAACTTGGATGGGGTTGGGCACAACCAACCCACTTAACCAACCCTTCTACATCTTATTGGATATAATATACTATATTATATATAATATAATACTATATGATATTTTCTTTAAATGTTTGTATATGCATGTATGTGTGTGGGTGTATATATATATTATAGAAATATAATATTAGTATTATAGTCTTTATTTTGTTATAATGTTTATCATATTATTACTATATTTTTATTATTAATATAATATAAATTTATTTTAGTATGTATTAAATACATATCTATTATTATTATTATTATTATTATTATTATTATTATTATTATTATTATCACATCCCTTGCAGTGTAATCATGTACAACCTACACAAAAATTATTTTTTCAAACTCTTTGACCTAACAAAACACTCTTAAAATTATAATGGCCATGCCAATATGGTGTAGACAAAATACCTCAAAGAGACACATATTTTCATTAAGATGACATATGTTTCAATCATGTATTGGGTAATTGAAATATTTTAGTATAAGCTACATATTTCATTGACAGATACGACATATCATTGAATTTTATACATATATCTACATTAGCTTCTTCAAGTCTATCAGCTAAAATACCCTATCACTGTCCCTCATTATCACTACCCAAATCACCTTTAAATATCTCATTGTTTTCATGCTTTGTATGACCTTACTATTCCCCACCACTAGGCTATTACTCAATCTTTCCATGAAATGGAACATCTCCTCCCTACATAGCTCATTTCCATACTATATGAAGTAACACACCACCTCTATTCCTACTACCACCTCTATCAGAGATATCATATTTATTTATATATATTTTTCATGCATAAAATATGAGATGGAATTCAGATTATATATTTTGAGTGAGGTATAATTATCAATTTATAATATTTCGCTTTATAAAACCCCACTTCACCAAAACATCAAATAACACCCCTCTTGTCATAACTTGCAACTTTAAAGTAATTACTAACATTATTTATGTGGAAGTACTTTTAATACTTAAATCAATTTTTTATAAACTTCAAAAACTTTCGGGAGAAAGTATACCTTATAAACTTTCCTTGTATCTCAATTATTATTAGTATGGGATTATCATAAACTAACATTTTTATATAATTATTAATATTTTTAGTACTAAATTCAACACCACAATGATTATTTCCATTAGTCATATCTCTAGAACCTTTTAACACATGATGTACATTGATTAATTCAAAACATACCAGCATAGAAGCACCTCTAATAATTTGTTTGTATGAAGACCCAAAAAAATTGTAAATTCAAAATTATTTAAAAAACATGAATTTCAATGAAAACATCTAATCGGTTTTTTCAGAACTTCAAATTATTTCTTTTATATTAACATATATTAAGCAATAATTTATAATTAACTTATTGTAAATACTTGAATCATTCTTTATGACCTTTAAGAACTTTTGGGTGAAAGTATGCTTTATAATTTTTTCTTATATCTTAATTATTGTTAATATTGGGATTATCATAAGGTAACCTTTTTTTTATAATTAATAGTATTTTTAATATTAAATTCAATAAAATTTTAGTACATTATATACATTGATTAATAATTACAAGGGCCTCACAATGCACACAATCACACAAGCACCTTTACTATCTTATTTTCATAAGGACCATCAAATTATGTAAATTCAACTCTTTAAAACAATATTAATTTGAAAATTGGATCTTCAATGCATTTTAGTCTAGTTCAAATTTTTTGGTTTACCCTTAGAATTTTGAAATGGTTATGCTCTGTGTCACATTGGATTTGAAATTGGACCCTTGATTGACATTGATCCAATAATGTTGAATATGGTATATAATTAAATAGGTGGTACTACCAAAGAACATGCACATGTGTTATATCTGGATCTGTAGAATCTATGGTACTATATATATGTATAATAGGACTCTGTGTTGGTGAAGAAACAATAGGAGTAGGGTTTTTGGTTCACCTATCATTTAGTGTTATGCAGTTTCTTTGGAGTAATAGTAATTGGAATTGTTTAGTTGTTCTATGTAACTGAATATGTTATATAGGAGTAGATAAAGATTTCATGGAATCCATTGTATATCTCTAGTGCAAATGACTCTCAAGTATGGGACACCTAAGAAAGGGGGTTGTTTGTTGCTTATCTTTTCATAGAGGATTAACCTTAGTAGGTTTGATAATTAGCTATCTTTGAATAAACTTCTCTTGTTCAAGTGGATGCTCATATGGAATTCTAGAAACTGTGACTACCTTGTTGGTATGAATATATTTAATACACCCATGTACTTTGGAAGGTATTGTGTGGAATTTATGTATCCAAAGTCATCCCAATAACATATCAAAGACTCTTGCATATTGTATAATTAAAAAATTGGAAAACCACATGATGAACTAACTTGTAAAGGTAAATCAATCTCACCAATGACATGTGATTTCTCATTGAATTCTTGGATCATTTTGGTCAAAGGTTACAAATCATCACTATATATCTCAATTGTGTAGGTAATGTCATGGTACATACATTCTCACTAGCATTGTTATCTCAATAATAAGACTATGTATACGTTGATGGTCAAATTATGCTCGAATAAGTAATGAATTAATTTTTGAGCCATCATCCACTATTTCACTATCATCAAATGTAATAGAAGGTCTCTAAACTATAAGATGTATTATGCACGTATACATGACAATAATCCCATTAAATAGGTGTCCATAATGTGATGGAGGGGGAGAAATATTATTACATGTTTGAAGCATCCAAAGAGTAGCCCATGAATAATATTTTATAAGTTACAAGTGATATCACTACATGCACTCACATATAACATATTGCATAATTGTTCACACACAATCACATATAAAGGGGAAAACTACACCAGTTGGAGGTCCTCTTTAGAGTATTGGCTATGTAGGTAGCACTCATTGATAAATAGATCTTTAAGGTCAGCTGAACTTCACTTGAGCCCACTTACCCTTATTTTTCAAGGTGACATGCCTAATTGGAGGACCTAGGGTTTTAAACTACACATTGATATCCAAAACTTGTGTATGCGATTCAAATAGAAAATATACAAGGTGATAGGGAACCCTAATAGATGCAGGTGAACTTTCATAACAGACATAAACATCATTTTCAAGGTAGAAGCATTGATGCTAGTGTCCCTATTTAGATGATATTGTATACGTTGATAAAGCGCTGATTTCTAGAATTTAAAAAATCATAGTTGAACATCATCCTGATAGTTTTTGCACATGTACTTCTCAGATCTGGTTGTGCATCATTCAATAGGTTAAATATTATCCCTTCTTCATGATTAGGTAATGAAATTAATGTTTAGTATTATAATTCAGTACTATATCAAAATATTTTTTGAGTCTAAATTATTTAATTAGCCTGCTTATATAATAGTGTTCTTCTTAATTGATTAGGTTATTCTCTTTACCTTTAATTCCAAAAAGGGTCAAACAATCCCATGCCTTTTCAACCTATTTGCAACAAATGCAAGGTGTCCATTGAAACACTTCAACTACCACACAACACAGCTCTACATTGCTCTTCCTGTGAAGAATAAATTTCCTACTCCTGTACACATCGTCTGATTTGCAATCTAAAAAGTGCTAAAAATAGCCACCAACAATGATTTTTTAAAGGCCCACTCTTGAAAACATTGCTTCCTTCATTAACAAAAATATCTTATGAAGACTATATAAAGGGTAAACCTACAACCATCTACATACTTTTCAAGATTTTCTATGCAAACAACATTTTCACTCAACCATTAAAAATGTATTATACATGTTGAAATAAAAACCTAAAATCAAGGTGCATCAATTCATTACTTCTCATCTTCAACAAACTCTTTTCTTTTATTGATGTTTAAAAAAATAAAAAATAAATTTAATACCAAACTAATTTCTATAATTTCTTTTATCTTGTAAGTCATTTTTTAATGCTTCAACAACATACTAAATTTTCTATACTTGTTTTTAGATCAAATTTTAAATTCCTTGATATAGTACTTTATTGAAAAAAATGATACATCATAAAGTATAAAATAATATGAATTATCTATATATTTGACTATATATTATGTATATAATATTTTGATAAAAATTCAATTTAATTATCATAATACTTTTTTTTTAATCATCCTTTTATATGTTATAATATTTGGTTTTAAAAATTACATTTTTATATTTTAACTATTATATAAATTCAATTTACATTTCATTATCTTTTATATTTATCATATTATATTAATATATAATTTTGTTTAGCTAAATTGGTCCCTCATCATATATATAAAATCCACTTGAAATTTGAATCAAGGCTGGATAGTCTCAATATACAGCTTGAAATGCTAAAAACAGGGTATTGACAGTCAATGTGGATGCTTGCCCCCCACCATATTATGTCTTTTGATGGTGTCAGTTCCCTGCATTAACACAGAAGTGAATATTATGTTATATAAAAGTTGAACAACAACATATGGTGAACTGCCATCACTACCATCACTGTCAATTAAGTTTCTCATTTTCAACTCCTGCAATAATTTTTTCGAGTGAGGTGTCTTTTATGATGTTGTTAAGTGAGGCGTCTTTTATGAAGTTTTGGTGAAGTTGTCTCTTATTAATTATCAAAGTCAGATTCTCACAATCTAACATTTTGTTTTAGTATTTTATTTCTGAGAGATTTAAATATTAAAAAAAAAGAAAATATGATACGATTATTTTTTTACTAAACATTATAACTTATGATGTAGATTAATAAATTATGATGATGCTAACTTTTAATTTTTTTTAAAGATAAAATTAGTTTAGAAGATATTAAAAATTGTGGAGAAAATGTATACTATCTTTGAATCTTCTCAAAATAAAATTTGTGGTTTATAGTTGTGTTTATTAATACCAACATTTACAATTTCTATACTTTTTCCAACTAAAATATCATAGAAACCATTGTACTCTTCTTACTTGAAGTGCTTGGAAAATGAATAACTAATATTAGAAATGTATATAAATAAATCATCAAGAAGAGGCTTGGAGCTCTGATCTTGGGAAGATAATCAGTCATCCTCCATGAGAGCATCTTCAAGCTTCCCTTTGAAGAAGCCATATATACATGAGTTGATGTTATTGGTCATTTTTTGTTCCCTTTGTTTTGCATCATTTTGTGTGCATGTTGCTTTTTAGGTGTCAATTGTTTTATTATGTGTGTGGTGTGTGTGTCCACTTTTCTATCTCAATATCAAGGGCTTATTTTGGGGAAAATGTTGAGGTGCACCCAGACCTTATGTTATAATTTTTATGCTTCACTTACATGGGAAATGGTAAAATCACACCAAACAAATTTATTGCTTCAAACTTTAAGGATGTAAACTCAATTGCTTCTCTAGGTGTTGTTGAAGGTGAGAAGGGTGCATAGAAAATGAATAAGTCATTCAAGGGATTAATCGAGAGGAGGTTGCTTTTGATATCCCCATTAGAGATAGCTTTGTCATTTTTAGATATGGACATCAATGGTAACATGAAGATGTCCAAGAGGGAGTTTCAAGGAGAAAAGGTAAGGTCCCTATTGATGATAATACTCTTACCCTTGTTCCTAATGATGAAATGTCTGAAGTCTTGAGAAAATAAGTAGTCATGTTGAAAAATGTAGGTGTTTTTTAGTTTTTATAAATAAAAATGAATTTCCCTCAAGAAAATCTTTTAATGACTAGGTGGACACAATTTGGCAAAAAACTAGGGTTGTATGTTTCCTTCTGCCATTTGATTTAACCCAAATCCTTTCTTATCGATTTTAGGAAATCTAATAGGTAGAGAAGAGATATTTCTAGGCTGTTCTAGAATATAGGTCAATTTGTGTATAGAGCCCTTCCTTGCATGCCAAAAATTTACTAGGATAATGTAACAACCCTGCTGGGTTTGACATAGATAAACATGATTTGTTTTTTAAATAAACACATACTATAAATAGAATAATCCACAAGAATATAGGCAAAGATCATATATAATGCTATAAGTGATAGTTTTAAATGACGTATATTACATCATACATCACTAATCACTAACATCATAATACAAACATGGAAAGTAATTACAGATAGCCAACCACTATTGGTACAATATACAACCACCACTATCAAGCCACATGAAATAGGTAATTATAACTCTTCACGATAATGTTTTCATTAATAAATATAATATAATACAATGTACATAAATAAGATACACGGATCCCCCATAGCATAGTTTTTGAACTCAAATTTCTATGACAATCTCAAGTGTTGTCTTAATAAGTAGTACTCTTATGGGGAGGGCGAGCATCATCCAAGCACTTTTACAAACCAACCACAGACCAAAATTACCCCACATTAATCCCACTAGGAAATGACACTCCCTTCATGGATGAGTAGTTAATGATGATGTGGGAATCCAAAGAGACAAACAAGTACTCATGTATTGCATGATTTCTAAAACTAAACATGTAGTGTATCATAGTAAACTCATTCTAGTGCAAGATATCACACAAACATGTAAGTCATACTCATGAAATGAAAATGTCTTAGTAAACATATTTTGATCAATTTTTTTAAGAATAATAAATAATAGAGATCTATAGATCAATCAAACTCATACACATCACTTGATCATATTGCCTTCATCTAACATTATGATGCTAGTAAGCCAGTAAAGTTTGTTTCACTCCTTGCTCAATATCAACAAGGTGATATTGATCAAACTTAATTCAACCAAAAGACTCATATAATTTACATTATACTAGCAATAATATCACATAACATGTTAACATAGGAGTAATCAAAGCATGCATTTATTCTGTCAAATGTATGATTGAATCTTACATTATTATCTATCCCATACTAGAAATAATGACTATAATTTATACCATTTGGATAAAATACATATTTAACTAGAAATTTCAACAACCTCAATTAGTTTTCAAACATAATACACCCTATGGTAGCTCATATTATCATAGTCTAGTATTCTAAGACATAACTACTAGTTTTCCACAATCAATCATATAATTAGTCTTAAATACATAGAAATATTAAGTTTATATTTATAAAATTAGATATAACCAATAAGTCATAGTTTTCATAAAACACATAATATTCTATCCTAGCATTCATTACACAATCAAAAGTTATATGCATGCATACACAAAGTCCTAACTATCACAAAACATGTTATTCATAGTAATAACCAACTCACATGCATTAAATCGATCAAATATAGGTGTGAGTCTAGACATAACAATTATAGTATGTACCATCCGAATATAACATACATTTATCCTATAGTAATCTATGACATGCCAATCTATCATAGTTCATTATCTATGATCACAACAACACAATTACAAATAACTAGTCTTACCATTGTAATAAATAATTGACCCATAAACATAAATAATAATATAGAAAGTATAGGTTTATACCACCTAGGTATACCTTATGGTTAAACTACATACTTCTATAACTTATAGGAATACATCACCACACACTATTATATGTTAAATATAACTAAATATTTACACATATTAACACTGTCATAATATGTACCACACACAAGTATTCAATGTTGAATATATATATATATATATATATATATATATATATATATATATATATATATATATATATATATATATATATATATATATATATATATATAAACTAATAGTTAGTCATAGTATTTTTAGTGAATCTGATAAGTCAAACCATTATAATCTTTCATTCCAACAACTCATTTTATTTTTAGGAAGCTATTTCAAAAGATTATAGTTTATGGTTCTTAAAAAACTTAATGACTTAATCAAACCATCTATTAAACTATAGGTACAATCCCTATATACGAAAACTTGTACATCATAATATGTACCACATGTAAGTACTCTAATGTTATGCAAATACTAAACCACTGTTTATTTATATTTTTTAATCAAGAGCTCCCTATAACTCTAATAGAGGATATCAAATCACATAGCTTATCCCAAGATGATGAAGACCCATGATGAGTTATAAATATGCATCTATCATTAAATGTTAGGTTAGGAGCCTAAAACTTTATTTGACATAGTTTCACAACTCTTGATTCTTGTGACCAATTTTTATATGTTATATTCTCCCAATGCTCATAGATTCATCAGGCAAAAATGTTGCATGTAAATACAAATACATATAATTATGTTTCAAAGGTGTCAATTATCTCATAATCTCTATTATATGTTGAATGAATATGATTTCTATTGACAATTTGAGTCAAATCATATGATCAATATCCTCTACAATAGTGTTGGTATGCATGGAAAATATAAATATCTATTAAACATAGTTTTATAGATTATAATCACCCGTGGAACTATAGTTAGAGGAGCACACCCCTTCATTCAAGTATAATCTAGTAATCATAAGTATACCTATATTATTTTTGTGTATTCATCAATACATAGATTTTATAGTTTTACATCTATACAACTGGTTTTTTACCTCAAACTATATAATAAGCATATTATGGTTATCACAAAATAATGAAAGACCATGTTTTATACTCCACATACTTTAGTGAATACTATTTTTAGGATTCCAGTAAGTTATAACTATGGTTAATTTTAATTCAACTATCAAATTTATACATTTTATAGTAGGATCAATTCTGTTGATCATTAATCAGAAATCTCATTCATGTTTCAATATGTACTCATATCCAAGCTCATACTAAACCCAAAATGTATTTGTGGTCTTAACTCAATCTCATAGGTTTAATATTATCCAGAGCATTACTTATCTCAAGTTAGCTATAAAAGATGACTAAATACATGGGATTATAAGACAAATATAACATGGGTTAATTTGTTAAAGCAAATGTTTTATTTCCAAGGTCATAAATTAAATTAGCTCAACATTCATTCCCACATTTAATAAATTAAACTAATTTGCCATTTAAATTCTCATCTTATGACCCGATTAACTATTTAAGTCCAATGTATTCTTTTAGGTATAAAGTTACCATATTTGGCATCCCGTTGGTTTTCAATATTACCAAATGCCTCATTAAGGAGGCTCTCATTACACTTTTATTTACCCAGCTGATAGACGCTAAACTTATTTCACTTGCTTTGAATAAAATACAATAATTTTTGTTGAGTTATGGAGCTAAAAGCTTCACCAGATGAGCAAATGTAGAGGTTGCTAGAGTTACACAGTCGCCGACATCAGTCAGGACCGATCGATGTCGGTTATGGATCAACCAACATCAGTCATATGCAGATAGACAGAAACCGACGTCAGTCATCTGTGCATTCCCAGAATTCTAATTTTGAGGAGAACAGTCAGTTTGCATGTAAAGATTAACTATTAGTCTTGAGTCCACTTTTCTATTTTTGGTAGGACAAATTTGAACCTTTGATTAAGAGGTGCATCTAACGGTGGAGAATGCATGGCTCATGAATCTTAGTTCTATATAATAGGGTTAGATCCTCATAGCATTGTAAGAAAAAAGGTAGACAATTCAAGGATTGAATTGGTTGTAATTGAGAGAGAGAGAGAATTCTTGAGGGAAAGAGATCTGTACATATGAGAAGTGTGAGAAGAGAGAGAGATTTCTTCATTGTATTTCCTTCTAGAAGAGTGTTAATACAAGATTGGTTGTTTCTTGTATCTCCTATTCTTTGTTGTTTCTGATTTCTAGTTACTTATTATTTCTGGTTTAATTTTGTGTTTAGTTGCTTATACAAAAGTAGTCAATTGTGCTGTAAGATCCTAACAAGTGGTATCAGAGCCAGGTTCACTAACAAGGTTCATTAGAGTGGGTTAGTGTTTGTTGATTACAGGTTCACTCTCAGGGGTTTCTGATTAAGTGGGAGTAAAGCAATGGTAGAAGAAAGTAAACTAAGAATAGAGAAATTCAATGGCAAGAATTATCAATTATGGAGGATACAGATTGAAGATTATCTTTATCAGAAAGATCTATACTTACCTTTGGGTGGGGCTTCAAAAAAGCCCACAGATATGCAAGATGAAGAATGGAATGTTCTTGATAGAAAGGCTCTTGGATCTATAAGGTTAAGCCTGACATCTTCTATGATTTCCAACTTATCACAGGCAAAGACAACGATAGAGTTAATGGATACTTTGGTAAATTTATATGAAAAGCCTTCAGCTTCGAATAAGGTATATCTTATAAAGCAATTATTTAATTTGCAAATGTAGGAAGGTGGATCGGTATCTAATCATCTTAATGATTTCTATGCAATAGTAAATCAGTTAAATTCAGTCAAAATAGTTTTTGATGATGAAATTAAGCCTCTCTTAATCTTATGCTCTTTACCTAAAAGTTGGCATAGTTTGGTAATGGCAGTTAGTAATACTGCATCTGCTTCAAATATCTTGAAATTTGATGATGTTATTAGTGTAATCTTGAATGAAAAAATTCACAAGAAAAACATAGAGGAAACATCAGGGAGATCAAGGTGAAAGTCAAAGATGAGAGGTAGATCCAAATCTAGAAATGGAAGAATAACCTGCTAGAATTGTGGAAAGAAAGGGCATGCAAAGAAAGATTGTTGGTTGAAGGATAACAAAGAAAATCAGCATGAAGGTAATAAAGTAGAAGCAAAAGTTGCAGGTATTGTTGCACAAGATGCTCTTATATTTTCTTTGGATAATAAATTAGAATCTTGGGTTTTAGATTATGGTTCCTCTTTCCATGCAACCCCAAATAGAATTTTTTTTAATGATTATGTCCATGGAGGTTTTTGAAAAGTTTATTTAGGGGATGATGAGCCTTGTCAAATTGTTGGCAAAGGAAAAGTGCATCTAAAATTGTAGAATGGCAACACCTGGGTGTTGAAGGATGTCATGCATGTACCCACCCTGAAGAGAAATCTGATTTCTATAGGAAAGTTGGGTGATGAGGGTTACACAATAACTCTCACAATTGAATCTTGGAAAGTTTCCAAAGGTGCACTTGTATTAGCCAGAGGTAAGAGAGTAGGTACACTTTATCTATCTACTTGTATTACTGATCATTCTCCTTCTATTTTATCTACTTTAGATGTAGATGCAAAGTTGTGGCACTGTAGGCTTGGTCACATGAGTGAGAAGGGAATGAATGTTCTTAAGTCAAAAGGTAAGCTTTCAGATTTGAAAGGCATAGATCTAGATTTCTGTGAGCATTGTATTTTTGGAAAATAGAAGAAAGTGAGGTTTCTCAAAATTGGGTCAACAAAGAAGAAACACAAGTTAGAGCTTGTTCACACAGATGTGTGGGGACTAGCTTAGGTAGCTTCTATTGGAGGATCACGGTATTATGTTTCTTTCATTCATGATGCTACAAGAAAGGTATGGGTTTATTACATAAATAGGAAATCTGATGTTTTTGACACATTTAAGAAATAGAAAGCTTTGGTTGAGAATAAAACAGGTTTGAGATTGAAGTGCCTTAGATCTGACAATGGTGGTGAGTACTGCAGTAATAAATTAAACAATTACTATTTTATGAATGGAATACATAGGGAAAGGATGGTTCTAAGGACACCTCAGCAAAATGGAGTTGCTGAAAAGATGAATAGAACAATAATGGAGTGTGCATGGAGTATGAGGTTGCATGTTGGTTTGCCCTTACAGTTTTGGGTAGAATCTGTAGATACTGCGGTTTACTTGATTAACAGAGGACCTTCTACTGCACTGGATGGTGGAATTCTAGAAGAGGTTTGGACAGGTAAAAAGGTAGATCTTTCATTTCTCAGAGTTTTTGGTTCTGAAGCTTTTATGCACATTGATAAAGAAAATAGAAAGAAGCTGGATGCTAAATCTATGCGGTGCACTTTCATTGGTTATGGTTCTATAGATTTCAGATTCCAGTTATGGAATTTAGAAACTAACAGAATTATTAGAAGCCATGATGTAGTTTTCAATGAGAAGGTGATGTATAATGATCAACTCAAGAGGCTGAATAATTCTGAGTAGGGCAATCGTGATTTGGATGAGGTTATGATCCAAAATGAGCTCGTGGGTAAAAATCATCACTCACAAGAAAACATAGTTACCAACATTGATCAGGTAAGAACCGACGTTGGTCATGCATAAATCGATGTCGGTCAAGAAGAAACTAATGTCGGTCAGGTGGAACAGATGTCGGTCAGTTTTAGACCGACATCGACCAGAGATGACCGAGATTGGTCACTGACAGAAAGGAATTTGGGCGGACAACAAGCTGTGAATAAGTCTCAAACGCCCATGAGGAGGTCTGAAAGAGTAAGTAAACCTCCAATTCATTATTCCCCTTCTTTATACTACTTGTTTCTCACTGATGGTGAAGAACCAGAAAGTTTTGATGAGGCAATGCAGGTAGAATCCAAGAAATAGTGGGAGCATGACATGAATGAGGAAATTGATTCCTTGGAAGAGAACCAAACATGGGATTTGGTTGAGTTGCCAGCCGAAAAGAAAGCACTGAAAAATAAATGGGTTTACAGGTTAAAGGAAGGGGAGAATGGACAAATGAGACATAAGGTTAGGTTGGTAGTAAAGGGATTTACACAAAAACTAGGTATTGATTTTGGTAAAAAATTTTCTCCTGTAGTAAAAATGACTTCTATTCGAACTGTATTGTCTTTAGTTGCTATTGAAGATTTACATCTTGAGCAACTTGATGTTAAGATAGCATTTCTTCATGGAGATTTGGATGAAGAGATATATATGGATCAGCCGGAAGGTTTTGAGGTCAAAGGTAAGGAAAAACTTGTGTGCAGGTTGAAGAAAAGTTTATATGGTCTTAAGCAAGCTCCAAGACAATGGTATTTGAGGTTTGACAGGTTTATGATAGAGCATGGCTTTAGTAAATGTCAATCTGACCATTGTGTTTATTTTAACAGATTGGATAGTGGTAGTTATATTATCCTGTTACTATATGTAAATGATATGCTTGTTGCAGGTTCACACATGCAGGATATTACTGAGCTTAAGGTAAAATTAGCTCACACATTTAACATGAAATATTTAGGAGTAGCAAAGAAAATACTTGGCATGAGTATTAAGAGAGACAGGAAAAATCACAGTTTGATTTTGTCTCAAGAGGATTATGTGAATAAGGTGTTGGAGAGGTTCAATATGTAGGATGCAAAACCGGTAAGCACACCTATGGCTAGACACTTCAAGTTGAGCAAAGAACAGTGTCCTAAATCACATGATGAGGTTGAATACATGAGTAGAGTTCCATATGCTTCAGTAGTTGGGAGCTTGATGTATGCAATGGTATGTACTAGACATGATATTTCTCAAGCAATGAGAGTTGTCAGTAAGTTTATGGCCAATCCAGGAAAGGAACACTGGAAAGCAGTTCAATGGATTCTCAGATATCTGAGAGGGACTAGCAGTAGGCATTTATGCTATGGAGGGTCAAACACTTCTCTACATGGGTATGTAGATTCGGATATGACAGGTGACTTGGATGGCAGGAAAAGCACCACAGGATATGTGTTCACTGTTGGTGGAACGACGGTTAGCTGGATTTCAAAGTTACAGAAGGTTGTTGCCTTGTCTACTACAAAGGCAAAATACATTGCAGTCACAGAGGCTAGCAAGGAAATGATTTGGATGACTCAGTTCATGGAAGAGTTGGGAAAGGAGAAAAAGAGTTGTAGATTATACAGTGATAGTCAAAGTGCAATTCATTTGGCAAAGAATTCAGCCTTTCATTCAAGAACCAAACATATATAGTTTAGGTACCACTTCATTAGACAGGTATTGGAGGATGGATAGCTGAAGCTAGAAAAGATCTATACGGATGAGAACCCTATGGATATGTTAACAAAGCTGGTAACAAAGGAGAAGTTGAATCTTCATTCAACTTTTGTTGGTCTTCAAGATTAAACTTGAATATGGTGAAACAAGCTAGAGGATGTTGCTGTACAGGTATAGGTGCAACTGTTTATCTCCAAGTGGGAGATTGTTGAGTTGTGGAGCTAAAAGCTTCACTAGATGAGTAAATGCAGAGGTTGTTGGAGTTACACAGTCACTGACATCGGTTAGGACTGACCAACGTCGGTTATGGATCGACCGACATTGGTCATATGCAGACAGACAGAGACCGACGTCGGTCATCTGTGTGTTCCCAAAATTCTAATTTTGAGGAGAACAGTCAGTTTTCATGTAAAGATTAACTATTAGTCTTGAGTCTGCTTTTCTATTTTTGGCAAGACAGATTTGAACCTTTGATTAAGAGGTGCATCTAATGGTGGAGAATGCATGGCTCATGAATTCTAGTTCTATATAATAGGGTTAGATCCTCATAGCATTGTAAGAAAAAAGGTAGACAATTCAAGGATTGAATTGGTTGTAATTGAGAGAGAGAGAGAAAACTCTTGAGGGAAAGATATCTGTACATCTGAGAGGTGTGAGAAGAGTGAGATTTTTTCATTGTATTTTCTTCTGGAAGAGTGTTAATACAAGATTGGTTGTTTCTTGTATCTCCTATTCTTTGTTGTTTTCTGATTTCTAGTTACTTATTATTTTTGGTTTAATTCCATGTTTAGTTGCTTATATAAAAGTAATCAATTGTGCTGTAAGATCCTAACAATTTTTTCCCATTGCACATATCGAATATAACATTGACAATGTCATTTACATGGAATATTAGTTTAGGGTTATTATAGGGTGATGCCTTAGTTATTAAATCTAACACTATTCACTTATTAAAAATATAGTGACACCAATTACTTATTCAATTAGTAAAACTCCCCAAGTGAAGTATAGCGACACCAATGCACAAAACCAAATGATTCATTTTACATGAGTATTACACTAGCTATGAATTATACTGTAATGATTCATAGAGATTGTTAATACAATTATGAGATAAAAGGAAAAGGCTTAAAATTGAATCTAGTGAGCAACCACTTCAAGTGGAAAAAGATCATTTTAAGGAATTTCTATTACCCTCTACGCTCAATTTATTAGATTCAATCTAATTTTTTTAATCATCTGATGTATGAATTTACAACATTTACAAGAATAAATAACAATTACGACTCTAATAATGATACAACAAATTTGATTGAAAATCTATAAGCACTTTAGGGTAGAATCTTAGCATAACGATCAAGTTGATCTCACCAAAATGTTAGTAGCAAGGGTTTATTATGTTTGATTTTTAATAGAATACCAAAATAAGCCTATAACATTATACAAAAAAAGACATCCATTTTATCTTGCGTGCTCCTTGAAGATCCAAAAGAAAGATACCTTTAATAGAAAATGAAGAGTTTCCTTTCATTTATCTAAAAAGTTGGACTTTTTCTGAAGCTCTTGAACATGTGGTCCATAATTCAATAGATGATGATTGAACAAGAGTTTAATCCATAAAAAAAATCCAATATATAATCCATTGGTATATTTTTAGTGAGGTTCCATTTTAATCAAATAAAATAAGATCTAGCTCGGGGAGAATTGCTGCAATAATACTGAACATACAAATAATATCACTGTCCCATTGTTCAATTTCATTGTAATATAATTTTGTGTAGTCCAATATACAAATATATATAGATATATATTTTTATATAGGTCAATCCACACACACACACACACACACACACACACACACACATACACATACACATACACATACACATACACATACACATACACATACACACACACACACACACATGTGTGTGTGTGTGTGTGTGTGTGTGTGTGTGTGTGTATTTATATATACATATACATATATGAATATGTAAATTCTTATTTAACCATTTTTTTAAATATTTGTAAAGATACAAAAAATCATATGAATTCTTAAGACATCACCTACCTGGTAGTGTATCCATGGTTAAAATTGTGTGATTTGTCAAACTCCCTTTATTTCTCGGCACTGTCCTCTTTCCATTATTTTTTTTCAGTATGATCTGCCTTGCTTCACACAATCTCCATATATTCCCCCTATTCTCCAAATGATAGATTTTAAAAGATTTTTCTCTATTATTTTTATTTTTTTATTCTTTTTTAATTCTTTGTTTTTTTCATTTTTTAATGTATTTCTTCTTTTTTGTTTTTCTCTTCACAAATGACAATATTATAAATTTTATTTATTTTTAACATTAATTTAAAAAATATAGAATTTTATTAAATAAATTATCATCTCCAAATGTCATGATGGTTTAATAATAAATCTATTAATTAATAACTTCAAATTTGTGCAAATCACATTCTAAAGACATTAATGATTATATGCAAAACATACTAGATGAAATCCATAAAACCATTAAACTATGATAGTAAACCATGAAAATTAACTATTTAATCCAAGAAAAAATAAACACACTATGTTACCCATTTTATTATGTATTTCTAATATGTTCTAACTACTGTGATGTGTGCAGGGTTCTAGCTAGTTTATCTGTCATCCTCTAACATCTCTATCTATATCACCCTCTCCGATGATGCTCTCCTTCTATCACATTCTGAGCGATGATTTCTCTTATGTCAAACTCATAATAATTAGATAATTAGATGATATCAACATGATATATACACATCATAAAATATAACTTAAAATAACTAATCAACATGTTAGTAATGTAAACACATACACTATGACTAACTCATAGAAATGTACTCATATAAGCTAAGTACTATCAAACTATCTTATAACATTATATATCTCAAAGCTTATTCAAATCCAAATTTGTCAACTATAAATATCCATAGCTAATCTAATAGTTTTCTTAGTGAGGAATTGAGATGTAACATCCTTCCTCCATAAAACTAGTCATCATCCCAGATGACTCTTATCCAAACATATATTATGAAATAAAAACATGATTAAATAAATAATTAATATAGTATAAAGTATTAAACTAAGTAAATACAAATGAAATTTACCTATAGGTCTCTTCATAGTCCTCCAAAGTAATACTATCTACCTATTATGCAAATAAGGTTTATGAGTGCCACTTATTCTAAAGGGCTCCATCATGGCCACCTCGAGATCTTGAATTGGCAAGACAAGTCTATATACTACAAGACTGACTACTTCTAATACCTTGAAGGGTCCCACATATCTTAGTGAAAGTTTCATTGACTTTATAAAAACACATGAGATCATCATAAAAGCCAAAAACAAATGGTCAAGGAGAGTTCCACAAAACTTTCTAGTCCCCTTTGCACATCTCTCTAACTTAGAGAGTGCATTTCTCATTCTGAAGAAAAGCATTTTGGGAACCTAGCATAATTAATCTATATAAGTTAATATTGTCATTACTCTATGTAGCTCATGAGAAGTATAACATGTCAATACTGTCACTACTCCACAGAGCTCCAGACAAGTATGACGATGAATAGAAACTGAAAATACTATATTTTCAATGTATACAAAATTAAGAAATAAACGTTCCACCATATACATGCGTATGGCCATACAATTAAATTTGACAAGTCCATCTATCGTATCCAAACTTAGTAACTACCAAGATAATTTGAGGATAAGTAAGATCCACTCTTATCACGTAGTACTCACATTCCTAATTCACCACTCTTCTCTTAGGTCTCCATGACCTAATGATCTCCAAAATGTGTACAAATTTAAATGAATCATAATTTTATACTAACAGATCATAGAAAGTAATAACATATGCTAAATAATTCTAGAGGCACCAATATACATACAAGAAAATCATACAATCATTTTGTAATTGTATTATGTTGCCACTAGCCAAACACAACTAGTATTATATTTCACAGCTTAACCTATAGTGTTATATTCATAGTTAACAGATAATAATATTAAAATTATCATAACATACAAAGACCAAGGATCACACCATCCTTAAAACTTATAAAAAAACAAATGAGACAATGTCTCCTTACTTACTCAGCTAGCACACAACAAGTTAAAGGTTTATCTCAACCCTTTTTAGACTACCGAGATGTTCCACACATCTTATACCCTACTCACTTTCAGTGAAGGTACATAAATGTCTTTAAAAAATAACATGCTCTAAACAAAAAAGAATAATATAAATCTAATCAAGGGTATATAATAACATAACAGTTATAATCAACTTATAATTCTTAATCTAGAATTAAAATAAATTAAATATTTGCCACTCCTCGTGGTTTAACTTCACAATTTTTAGATAAAGTAGTAGTGGAAAGTATAAATCTAAAAAGTCATCAGTGTAAATTAGAGAACTAACATCTAAACAAAAAAACTCTTAAATACGCTCACATGATTTAAAAAAACACTGCAACTCAAGTTGCCAAATCACTACTCACTTACCAATCTTGTATGAGTAGTATTATAATCTGCTTCCACAACTGAAAGGAAAATTCTAAACAGATAGATGCATCAATATATTCTATTTATACAACTTCTATCACAACAAGTAGAAGAAACTATCCCATGAAATCAAGGGAATCAGGCCAAAATAACATTTCAAAACCAAGTTTCCACATCAAGAAATAAGAATCCTCTTAGGTTTTATAATGATGTCAAGGATAGTGAGGGCATGAAAACTCACCTCTATGCCCACTATCATAAATGACACTTATTCCTAATCACTATAAACATAAGGGTGACAACTCATGAGCCAACTCCTAATACATTGGAGTCCTCAACAAAATGACTATCTACACTCAACTAGAAGAAAATTCCCATTGCATTAGGTGGTACCAAACTAGAAATGGTCTTATTGGATTAATGTAAATAAGACACAAAACTAATGCACATATACTTAAGTGAGAATCATCCCATGCTTGTTAAACACTCACAACACAAAGTACCAACAATAGAGGTGACTTGATTGATCAAGCAACAATGCAATCACTCTTGAGATGTCCGATCTAAGTGATAAAAATATGGTAGGGAACTCTTTTTCACAACTTAATAACTATACTACGCACTCACCTACCAAACATTGGTTACAACCATCACCATTGAGACACTTGTTAAACCAAACCTTTAACAAATCTAAGTGGGTATGAATGCTCCTAAGGTACACACTTAATGTACCACACATATTTCATTATTCTCCTTTCTGATAACCTAAAGAATACAAAAACGCTAATGGATTCATTAGGTCCTAAAGTTTGAACCATAGCTTTGATACCACATGTAACAATCCCATTGGATTTGACATAGATAAATGTGTTTTTTTTATAATAAATATATATACTATAAATAGAATACTCCAGAAAAATATAGGCAAAGATCATATATAATTCTCTAAGTGATAACTGTAAATAATATATATTACATCATACATCATTGATCACTAACATCATAAGAAACACATCATAATACAAACATAGAAATTAATTAAAAATAGCCAGCCACTACTGGTACAATATACAACCATTGCTATCAAGCCATAGTAAATAGGTAATTACAACTCTTCATGATAATGTTTTTAATAATAAATACAATATAATAAATAAGATACATGGCTTCTCTAGAGCATAGTTACTGAACTCAAGTATCTATAAATATATTAAATGTCATCTTGATAAGTAGTATTGCTATGGGGAGGGAAAGCATCATCCGAGCACTTTTCTACACCAACCACGAACTAATGATCCTCTAAACTAATGTCATTATAAAATGGTCCTTCCTTCATGGATGAGTAGATAGTGATGGTGCAGGAATTTAGAGAGACAAGCAAGTACCCGTGTGATGTATGATTTATAAAACTAAACATGCAGTGTATCATAAAAAACTCATTCTATTGCAATATATCACACAAACATGTAAATTATACTTAAAAAATAATAATGTCTCACTAAACATACTTTGATCAAAGTTTTTAAGAATAATAAATAATAGTGGTCTATAGATCAATCAAATTCATACACATAACTTGATCAGATTGCCCTTAACTAGCATTGTGATGCTAGTAAGCCAGTGAAGTGCATTTCACTGCTTACTCAGTATTAAGAATATGGGATTGATCAAACATAATTCAAACAAAAAATTCACACAATTTACATTTTACTAGAAATCATATCACATGACATGTTAACATAAGAGTAATCAAAGTATACATTTATTCCATCAAATGTATGAATGAATCTTACATTATTATCTATTCTATATTATAAATAATGATTACAGTTTATAGAACTCACGTAAAATACATATTTAACTATAAATTTCAACAACATCAATTAATTTCCAAACATACTACACCCTATGATAATCTATATTACTATAGTCTAGTATTCTAAGACATAACTACTAGTTTTTTACAGTCAATCATATAAATAGTCTTAAATACATAGAAGCATAAGCTTCTATTCAGATAACTGGATATAACAAAACAAGTCATAGTTTCTATAAAACACGTAATGTTCTATCCTATCATTTGTTACACACTCAAAGGTTATATGCATGCATACATAAAGTTATAATAATTATCACAAAACATGTTATTCATAGTAATAACCAACATGCATACATTAAATTAGTCAAAAATAGGTGTGAGTCTATACATAATAATTACATTATGTACCATCCAAGTATAACATAAATTTATATTATAGTAATTTATGACATCCCATACTATCATAGTTCATTATTTATTATCACAACATAATTGGGTAAGTGCATACATTTGGGGGAAAAAAAAGGCATATCTGTGGACTTGATTTTTCTAAAATTTCATAAATTTGAACTTCTATAGATAATTTGAGATGGCTACACTCAAAATTTGAAGATGGTATAAAAACATGAATTGTAAAATTTTGAATCTAATTTATTAAAAATTACTCGTTTTAAAAAATTGTTAAGTATAAATAGGTCAAACATATAAAATTTGAAGAGGACCTCCTATTTTTTTCAAGAAAACATAGTAGATAGATGGTTGTGAGACCCATCATTTTTTGAGCATCGTTACATATTGTTTGAAACCATTTGGTGAATATTTATATAATATATATTAGTGTGTTTTGAAGTTTTTTTTTATAGTTTTTTAAAGAATATTTTTTTATTAATTTTATAATTAACTAGATCTTGAAAACTGATAAAAAATAGATAGTCGGCTGTGTGGCCCCTCTAACAACCCAAAAAAAATAATTTTTTTTGAATGTGTGCAGAATTAGGCCTAGTTTCTTACCGTTTAATTTATTTTGCATTTCGATCAATGAAAAAAATACATAAACATGAATAGGCATATATATGTGTGGCACATAGTAGCCTAAAAAAGGTGTAGTTAGAAATAAATATAGTTTGAACCCTTAAAATAGCCTAAAATTTATAAAAATCATATATTTAGAAAGATGAAAACATGCTCATCATGACGGTCATAATTTTGGAATTTTGATGTTGAAATCCATAGTGTATTTGGTGATTGAAGTTTAAATTTGTTGGTTTTTGTCAAAACTCTCAGTCTCAACTCTAGATGCATAATCACAAGCCTTTGGCTCAAAAATCTAAGCCATTTTTGAGCCTAAAGGATCGATTTTAAATTCAAATTGAAATAATGCATACATGTCATATAACACATTATATAATGTATACATGTTATATAATGCATACGCATTGTTTTGAAATAATACCAAAAAAACAAACTTCATGTTTCTTATATTAGGGCAAGGATAAACCTTACTACCTTACTTGCCTAAAATCCTACTTGCCCTTATATTTCATGTTTCTTATTGATATTATCCTACTTGCCTAAAATCCTATCTTAACCTATTGTTTCTTTGATATCTTTGACCAAACCCCTTTATTTATAAATTTTGAACTATTTTGTTTAAGTGGCAAACCTGTTGAATTGGACTATGTAGTATAGATAATCTTGTGTAAGGAGAAATAAAAATTGAGCCCTTGGTGTAACAGTGCATCTCTTGGATATCTATTTCAAGAATGCTATCTAATGGAGCCCAATACCTATGAATAATGCCTTGGATTTTCCCAAAAGCACTCCTAAAATTTGATGAATAAAGTCCCTTAAGTTTCCTCCAAGGTCACTCAGTGCATCTAATTGAGTATTATATTTTTACAATTATTCAAGATTCCCCTAATGTATTCAAATACATTGTTCAAATTTTGACTAAAATTAAGATCTCTTGTGAAAATATGGTTAATCCTCCATTCTATGCACCTCCTTCATCTACCCCTCCATCACACATGGGATAACCATAAACCACTCCATCCATTCCCACGTCATCTCAAGAGTGTGTATTTGACATGGGACGAGTCCTATCCACACCATAGATGCAACAATTGCAAGCTCAATAATAAGCTAGACAACACTTGGTTCTTATCAATACTATAGAGTTCTATACCTTACTATGTAATTGGGTTGGTAAGATAGGAAAGTATGATGATGTTTATAAAGTACATTTTTTAATTAAATATTTTGATATTTTGGTCAAGTTGGGTATGCATTTTGTTTTGTATAAGATGTGGTTTTGATCTCAATAAACTTGAAATGGTCACATGTATCCATTAGTGATGATGTGGTTTTAAGATGTTGTGCCTGTAGTGATGAATGTATAGCTTAAAAAATATCTAAATGCACTAGGGACCTTATTTGAAACCATTAAAGGATGGTTATGCTTTAGAAATATAGGGTGGTGTAGACCTAGAATTGACCAAGTATAACATATGTATAAGTTACCCCAACTCAAACTCTATTGAGATTATTAAAGATAAATTAAAGGTGATAATGTCCCCTAAATCTGAGATCTGCTTCCCCTTAAGGATGATGCTGAGCAGAGAGACCCAATAATTGTTCATGTGGATGATGTTTCTCACCTCATATAGATGGTTGATTATAATTGAATACTAGTGTGCATCCCCTCACCTAAGGTTTAAAGATTATATATATTTTTACATATATTAATTCATCTTGTTCATATTTCATTGTAATGAGCTTAAATCTTATGATGTGGACTGCAAGAAAGTAGTATCTTCGAATTATTACTCTAGCTTGGGATTTAAGGTTGAGAAGTCCATTGCTGAATTGTGTTCTCTCCTACATGTAGGAATTAATATGAATTTACTTTAGGATCTAGAGGTAATTCAAGGCATAAGGATCTAAATAATTTGAATACATACATATAAAATTGATAATATTCGGTGCTTACTCAATTTAGATGGAACCTTAAATGGTTTCACATGATAATTTTCATATAGTAATGGCAAGTTGGAGCCTCACATCATGTGAATTATTTACGAGACATGAGTTAATGGGATCAATGTCAATCTTTTAATGTTTTTGGCTTATATATATGTATGTAAGATAAATTTGTAAATAGGCCTTAGTTGTATTAGTTGGAGGTGATGGGACCTATCTAGGTATCAAAGATCATGAGTTCCACTCATGTGAGCTAATAAATGTAGAGAGTAAAACGTGAACATGCCTAGATTTGGCCCTCATGGCATATGATACATGTTCATAATTTTCCAAGAGTTTCTTATTGTTGATGGGATTATTGAGTAATTTTGATGAATTGACACAATAGGGCCAGGCCTAGCCTATTGGAGGCTCGCATCATGTGAATTATTTAATAGACATGAGTTTATGGGATTGATGTCAATATTTAAACATTTTTGGATTATATGTATGTACAATATTTGTGAATATAGTCCTTAGTTAGATTGGTTAGAGGTGATGGGAACTATCCAGGTATCAAAGATCATGAGTTCCACTCATATGAGCTAATAAATTTAGAGAGTACACAACATGCACATGTTTATATTTGGCCCTCATGGCATCTGAGATGTGTTCATATTTTTCCAAGTTTTTTTTTATTACTAATGGGATCATTGAGTACTTTTGATGGCTTGACATAATAGGGCCAGGCCAAACCTATCGGTCTTATCTATTCAAATCGGCCACTTGGTGTACAATAGTACACATGACCATCTCTGATTAGATCAAAACTCCTAGGGTGATAACATCTCTGATGATTTTGGGATCTAAAATGGATGTACATATCTGAAAACTCTAACACTTCTCTAGGTGTACTAGATCTACATGTGGAAATCTTTGATTGGATTGTCATCTTGAGGCTCTAACAAATTTGATGCTTCTAGGACTTGATAGTTAGATCTCTAACACTTATATGTGTTTACAAGACACATGTGGTGACATATAATTGGATTGGGCCTCACATGGCTCTAATATCTCTTTAAAACTTATATGATCTAACACCTCTAATAATGCTAATACTTCCAAGCACGTATGAGGTACACATGGTGATATATAATTGGATTTACCCTCTTGAGGCATTGTCAACTCTAAAAATTCTGGGACTTGATGTATCTCTGATAGCTTTAACACTTTTGGGTGTATGAGGTACATATGTGGCACAAAAAGGTTTAATTATAAGGGCAATTAGGGTCAAAATAAGCCATGTATGAACCTATTTTAAATTATATACACAATTTGATTGAGTGAAATTAACCCTAGATGTCATCATGTATATATATAATGAACCAAAGAGTTGATTCATTCAATTGAGGAGGCGTGAGAGGCCAATTTGAACCCCTTATTAACATAGCTATAAGAGCATGATATATAATTTGGGATAGAATTAAGTGTGATTCTAGATCATGAATTGAACCAATTAGTAAATTAGTATAATTAGGGATGTGATTTGGACAAAATTGAGCCCCTAAATAAAATTTATGGCCCAATTAATTATATAACCTATGTAATATGTATGGCTTAACTGACCCTAATTTAATCATAAATGCAAATATAAACACAAATGTGGACAATTTGAACCCATTGAACCTAAATTGGAGTCTACTATGTGATTAAAGGGCCCAAATTAGGTCATGTTTTGTGACATGTTGATTGTAAACCCTAGTTTTATCACTTGAATATGTACAGTTCCCTTAAACCCTAATTTCATTACATATACACATGTACAAACCCATTACACTAAACCCCTAACCCTAAATCCCAATTTTGTAATAAACACAACCCCTAAGTTCCATGAATTTATCATAAATGCATAAATTCATGAATGTGATTAGTGCCAATTTGTGAACCCATTATTCACCTAGTTTTGTAAGGAACTATGATGGGATTTTGGGAAAAATTAGCTCATTTTGTCTTACATATTGAGCCTTATTGCATCATATGATAGTCTTATTACTTTATAGTCTTATCAAGAGTCATATTACATCATGTATTGGAGATTTATGCATTATATTGGGGATTTATGCATCATATTGAGCCATATTGCATCATACTAGAGATTTATTGCATCGTATGATATTTTTATTACATCATATGATAGTCTTATTACATCATATTGAACCTTATTACATCATATTGAGCCTTATTGCATCATATGATAGCCTTATTGTAACATATGATAGTCTAGTTGCATCATATTAGGGATTTATGCATTATATTATAGTCTCATTGAGTCTTATTGCATCATATTATAGTATTATAGGGGATTTTATGCATTGAATATGAGCCTTTATGCTTGTTTTATAGTATATGCCTATACTTCAAGGAATGCGTATGCATTCCTATAATGCATACACATTACTTGTATTAAAACAAAAACTTACTTTTCAACATCTATTTTTATCCTTAATCAAGATTTTTGTCCCCACAAACATTCCCTATGCACTTTACATATTTTGTGTGTACTTTCTTTGTAGTTTTTTTTGGATCCTACATTTTGAAGTACTTTCTTGGTTTCTTTTGTAAAAATGGGCTTCGATTCATGTTCAAAAAAGAATAAGTTGAAGAACAAAACACTAGAGCAATTAGAAGAGTTGAGAAAAAAAAAAGTATAAATGAAATCATTTCATTCTAGATAAGGTACAAATAATAACTTTGATGAGCGAAATGCCTTAGATAATGAGGCAGTTGACAACAATGAATTGAATAATGATGGAAAGGATAATAATGAATTAAATTATGATGCAATTCATAATAATGAATTAAATTATGATGCAATTCACAATAATGAATTAAATTATGATGAAATTGACAATAATAAATTATATAATGTTAGAAATTCACATTCAAAGTTTAAAGATTTAGGTTTTGTTGATGAAGAGCCTATGCATGATACCTTACCCACCAAAAACGAATAAAAATTAATGGACACAAATAATGATGAAATTAACAATGAAGAAAATTTCATGCAGACATATAATGAAGAGACAAACAATGAATAAAATTTCATGGAAATATATAATGATTTTGAAACACCCTCTAAATGGATTCCACCAATAACAACACCTCTAAGTTTTGTGCATAGAAAATACAAGTACTTAATTGAAGTTGATGAAAATGTTTTGAAACCAATGCATAACAAAATGTTTGACCCTCATTCAAGAACAATGGATCATGAAATTTGGGATAGTTTATTTCATAGATTGGAGTATGGTCAAATATATTAATTATTTGTTTCATTGATGAAATTGGTTAAGATGAGACCATGTACACATTAGGACTAAGAACATCTAACATGGATGATGAAAATGATGAAATTATTAAAAATCTACATGATACATATCAAATAGTAGGCCTAGGATCATGCAATAAATATTTTAATGTTTCACAACGTATAATGATAACTTGTGTAGTAAGTGCTAAAATAATAAAAAAATGATTGATTTCAAAAACAAGCCAAACACTTGATATAAATAAAAAAACATTAATGAAAGCAATTGCAATATGTGAAAGACTTAATGAATCCAATATGAAAGAGCTCTGGGCATTCTATGGTAGACTTCCATGAAAGGACAAGGCTATAGCCAATGCTTTGAAATACTTGCATAATTTTGGAAAGATAATACAAGAGTTTCGCCCAATGCAAGAGATGTACTGAAAAGAAGAGTTGGTTTTCGTAATCATGAACCACATCTAAAACATTTCTTGGATATGACTCAAACATAATTGTACTGTAAGTTTTTTGGAAAAACATCCACAAATTGCTATAAGTCAAATATTTTTTGATATATGGCCAAACCTTTTTATGTAAAAATAAATCACACATGCACCACTTGTTGTTATAGGCAACATGTTGAATTTTCAATGCACTATGATATTTTTTTCCATAGTCATTGTACTTTACATACTAACAACATTTTTTAAGAGTGTAGCATAGAAGTTCTACCAAAATCAACTAACAAATTTATTCCAAATATTTTTTGTGAAAGATCAGATGGACAGTTCTTTTATAAGAAAACATGTTTGGATAGAAATTGCAGCATTTGCAATAGATTTCCAAAATTAAAAAAAATATCCATGAGGAGTGTAAAAGTGCTATTGGGTAGGAGTTAGGTGGTTTGAGTAAATAAAATTCTATGACTTATCAAGTAAAATATGGCAAAGAATCTAAAAGGCGTGAGCTTGTTATGAAAGAGATACCTATTTCAGAATTTATGGTTGAATTCATGGAGAAAATTGTTTATGAGTATGCAAGTCACACACATAGGGATAAATGGTTGGATGAACATTTCAAGCTAAGAAAATATATATTCCCACTTGATTCTATTGTTTCAGTAGTTAACTTTGTTGAAAATTACACATTCAAACCACAAATAGAAGTTCAATCATAATATTAAAACTCAACACAAGTTGTCATATTCAGGCATATAACATTCATACATGCATGTGAAATTACATAGGAAGATCAACATATATTAAGGGAGTACCATTTTTATATCAGTGATGACTGATCACATTGTACAAAATATGTACAAGGTTGTTTTAAGAAGTTATATGGATAGTTAACTTAGAAGAACATTACTTTCAAATAGCATTATATTTGGTCAGACAATTACACATTTCAATGTAAAAATACATAGATGTTTTATAAGTTGAGAAGAATGCACATTACCACTAGTGTAGAACATATTTGGAGTTTCACTGAGGCTGACCATGGAAAAGGGGAACATGTGTAAAAAGATTCATTACAAGGGAGGAGTTAAAATTTGACCATGTTGCTAATTTTATTGATGTAAAAACTATGGTTGAATGGTGTAATGAGAACATATGTCATGGTGCTCAAGAAAATTTTACTATTCGTAGACAATTTTGGTTAATGAATGAAAAAGACTTGGAAAATTATGAGGATTGTATGACTCCAACAAGTTCAAGTGATCTCCACTTATTTCGTAGCTCAAATGCAGCTTCTTGGACTATTCATACATGACACTTGGCATGATTTTGTTTTGTATGCATGGACTCTATTTGGAATGAGTGTGAGTTATAAGAGTGTGTGGATGACTGGAGTTCTAGACCTCTAATTCCAATCAACACATATTAGGTTTCACCAGCATTACAACTTATAGATATGACATCATCACATGACTTTGACCATATATCTAATCTAATGTAGCTAGGTAGAAGATTAATCTTTATGTACTATTTATTCTAATTATCTATCTTCATAATGTCATTAATTTTTTTTTTATGAAGCAAGCCATGTTTTTACAGTTATTGTAGATAAAGACAATGAAGATGGAACACATTACTACTTATGTTGGTGTGTAGATGGAAATAAAAAAAATGACTTCTCTGGTCATACATGGAGGAAACATTGATTATCCCATTAGGTCTTTGGTAGTCACTAGAACATGGCTTCGATGATATCTTATAAAAAATTCAAATGTATGGTTTTTTAAAGACTTTGAAATGTACATAAAGATACTGCACTATTTAAATATCATGGGAGGCAAAGAAATAGAAATATATGGAGAGTTCACGAGTCAAACCATGAAGCTATTCTTGATACTACCAAGATTAGAGTAGATCCAGCATAAATTTCATATTTAATTACTTACATTATTTTTTTAGGTTAGTGGTTCTAAATAAGCTTCCACCTTCATGTGGTTGTCACCATTAGTAAAGAATTTCATATTCTTGAAGCTAAGAGAAGCTCACTAAAAGTATTTGGTGTTTCTACGCTCTTGAATAATTACTCATGAAAATTTTATTTATCCTTGTATCCTTCCAAAAATATAAATGTCCTTGTTTATAATGATCTACATGGATTTTAGCTAAACCAAATGCATTAAAACTATCTCAAATGGCATTACATATCAATGTTACACACAAAACAAACACACTTTTCATTGATTTGCATATTTTCATTAGTATGGCATTCTTAAATAGTAGTGAAAATACACTTTCATGTTGAATTGGATGTCACAATCATTGGAGCATGTGTAATTTTCCTATATAGACGAGCTCCAAGTGATGGATTTGCACCTGTAGGTCCCAGAGGCAAAAATACTAGTTAGAGGTCAACAAGTTGTCTCTTCACTACCAAAAAGTTGCATTCTAGGACCTATTATTATAAATTCTACCACAAATTTATCTTAGAGGTGATTTAGAATAGATATGCAGTAAAATTAGAGTGCTTTCACATGCACATGAGAGATTTTATGGCTCATCCATATGACTTATATTTTTAGTTTTATGCATGCCTGAAGTTAGGCTAAAAAACATCTTTCTTGTATTAAGAAGGGTATTCTTGAGCCCAAAATGGGTGGTGGGTTTGTTAATCAAGACAAATGAGAGGCAAAGAACCTGGTCCTAAATGTTATCCACCTTTTTAGACATGTTGGCAGTGCCAATTTTTAGCTAACAAGCACTGAAAATGGATTTCTTGGACCATAGCTTCAAATTTGACAACATTTATTGTCAGTGTTTTCATGATCTTAAACAATAGTAAAAATGCACTTATAGGTAGAATTAGATGTTACAGTCATTGGAAAACATGTAATTTTCCTATATATATGTGATCCAAGTGATGGATTTTCACTTGCAGGTCTTGAAGGCAAAAATGCTAGTTGGACGTCAACAAATTGTCTCTTCATTGCCAAAACATTGCATTTTAGGTCCCATTATTGTAAATCCTACCATGGATTACTCTTTGAGGTGATTTAGACTAGATTAAAGGTTAAATTATAAATATTTAATATGCACAAGAGGGATTTTAAGGTTCATCCATATAACTTACAGTTTTGGTTTTATGCATGCTTCAAGTTAGGCTAAAAATCAACATCTTTCATGTATTGGGAAGGGCATTCTTGAGCCCAAAATGGGTGGTGGGTTTGTCGATTAGGCTAGATGGGAGGAAAATAACCTATTAATATATGTTATTACCCATTTATACATGTTGATAGTACCAATTTTTAGCTAATAAGTACCAAAAATGGAGTTCTTAGACTGTAGCTTCAACTTTGACAACATTTGTTATCAATGTTTCTATGCTCTTGAACAGTAGTGAAAATGTAATTGTGGGTGGAATTAGATGTCATGGTAATTAAAAAACATGTAATTTTACTATATATATATGTGTTCAAAGTTATGTATTTTCACCTGCGGGTCCTGAAGGCAAAAATGCTAGTTGGAGGTCAACAAGTTGTCTCTTCATTGCCAAAAAGTTATATTTTAGGACCCATTACTACAAATTCTACCATGGATTGATATTAGAGGTGATTTAGAATAGATTCAAGGTGAAATTAGAGGGATTTAACATACATAAGATGGATATTATGGTTCTTCCATATGACTTATAGTTTTGGTTTTATGCATGCTTGAAGTTAGGCTAAAATCAACATCTTTCTTGTATTGAGAAGGGTGTTCTTGAGTCTGGAATGGGTGGTGGGTTTGTTGATTGAGCTAGATGGGAGGATAAAAACCTAGTAATAAATGTTATTCACCCCTTTTTATCTATTATTAGTGTCAATTTTTAGCCAATAACCACCAAAAATAGAGTTCTTAGACCATAGGTTTAACTTTGATAATATTTGTTATCAGTGTTTTTGTGCTCCTGAATAGTAGTGAAAATGCACTTGTGGGTGGAATTAGATGTCATGGTCATTGGAGAACATTTAATTTGCCTATATTGATGTGTTTCAAGTGATTTATTTTCACTTGCGGGTCTTAGAGGAAAAAAAGCTAGTTGAAGGTCAACAAGTTGTCTCTTCACTACCAAAAAGTTGCATTTTAGGACATGTTACTGTAACTTCTACCATGGATTACTCTTAGAGTTGATTTAAAATAGATTTGAGTTGAAATTATAGGGATTTTACATGAATATTAGGGATCTTGTGGTTCATACATATGACTTCTAATTTTAGTTTTATGCATTCTTAAAATTAGGCTAAAAATCAACATCTTTCTTGTATTGGGAAGGACATTTTTGAGCCTAGAATGGGTGGTGGGTTTGTTGACCAGGATAGATGGGAGGATAATAAATTAGTATTAGAAATTATACACTCCTATATATGTGTTTTTATTTCCATTTTTCATCCAACAAGCACCGTAAATGGAGTTCTTGGACCGTAGCTTCAACTTTGATAATATTTGTTGTCAGTGTTTCTATACTCTTGAACAGTAGTGAAAATGCACTTGTGGGTGGAATTGGATGTCAAGATAATTTAATAATGTGTAATTTGACTAAATATATATTTTAAAAGTGTTGTATTTTCACCTGTGGGTCCCCGAGGCAAAAATGCTAGTTGAAGGTCAACAAGTTGTCTCTTCACTACCAAAAAAGTTGCATTTTAGGACCCGTTATTGTAAAGTTTACCATGGATTGATCTTAGAGTTTATTTAGACTAGATTAAAAGTGAAATTAGAAGGATTTACCATGAAAATGAGGGATCTTATGGTTCCTCCATATGACTAACAATTTTGGTTTTTATGCATGCATGAAGTTAGGTTAAAAATCTTCATCTTTCTTGTATTGGGAAGGGCATTATTGAGCCCAAATGCATAGTGGGTTTGTCAATCAGGATAGATGGGAGGCCAATAACCTATTATTTTATGTTATATACCCATCTAAACATGTTGGTAGTATAATTTTTATTTTTGGAGGCCATTAAGAAGCCAAAAAGGTCTAATAGGCCTAATAGTCTAAGTGAACCATATACACATGGATAGAGGCTAGTGCCATTGGAATTGGGTTTTAAGACCTTTGAAAGGTTTGTTTCAATATCCTAAAAGTGTTATAAGGCTAAAAAATCCTTAGGCTACTAATCAGTTAAGGAGCCTATTAGTCCTTCTAGGTTTAATTAGGCTAAATTACATGCCTATAGGTAATGGAGAGTTTCATTTAAGACCACATGGTTGGTCATTTATTTGGTAGAATATGAGCATGGGGAAAGGTTGATAGATCAAGAGAAGATCATTTTAAACCTTATAATGGTTGGTAATTATTCTCAAACTATTTAAATCTTGTAGGTGCATTAAAACCCCTATTTTCATTCATATATTTTCTAGTGAAGGGATGTGTGGATCTAATTACATGATAGGTTGGTATGTTGGTGAAATATGGACACAAAGATGAGGAGATTAGTCATAATAATGACCTAGGTGAGGAATATAATGTATTGAAAGTACATAGTCCCTTAAAAACCCTACATAATTAACTAAAAATGTACACAGTCCATTGTATTTTGTTGTGTTTGGGTATTGGATGGATTGAACAAGGCTTATAAAAAAGTTATATAGATAGACGAGGTGAAAAAATACCTAGATGTGGTAGTTAGGTCCTTCAAAACCTTGTTAAACTCAATAAATAGAATTATATAAGCTCTCAGGCCTATATAGAGGAAGAGAAGCCCTAGATTAGGGTTTTGATGTTTTAGGGAGTTTTAACAATGAAAAAATGCTAAAAATTTGTAATCATACCTAATTGGATGTGAAAAAAGTGAATCAATAGGTTTTGGATTCAAATAGGGCCATACAATACAATTTTTAGACATGTGGGTGTGTTGAAGGGCTAATTAGGCCTAATGGAGAGATGGGTTACAAAGGAAGTGTGTTCTAAGAGTGGAGTTAGGGTATGAAAATTGACACAGAATTGGAAGTAAATAGTGTAGAGTGGATTATGAAATTTGATTAGTCAAGCATTATTCAATAAACCAAAGAGAAATGCATAAATAACTAAACAAATGAAGCCAATCTATTCATGTAGGGGTTGCTAATGATAATAAGATAAAAATGAAAGAAAGCAATCAACCATTACCTTCCCATATGACTCCATTACTCAAAAGTGGTTCCAAGCATGTTGTTCCCTTGATCTAGAGCTCTAGTCTTTGTCAACAATGGCTTTTTTGCTCCTCCATTGCCTCAAGAACTCTATAGATAACCTAGGCTCATGATATAAACTATTCCATATGCTTATCAATGAAGCTAATACAAATGAAAATAACATAATAATCAAAACACAAAGGAATTGTGAAGGGATTTTAGCATTATAACTTTAAAATACAATAACTTAAGAAATGATGTTCGATGCCTTCTTATTTATAGATTTTAAAAATGGTCTAAGATCAACCATGATTGTCCATCTCAAGATTAAGATGTTTGGCCATGGTTTAATCTAATATTTGGAAGTAAATATATAAATGGCCTCATAATGATATGAGAGGAAGGGGAATTAGTTAGGCATGGGTAACATAATCATGATATTTTATGTATTTATGGATTATGGATGCCACCCCATAGATAATGTCATTAGGTGATGCAAATATTGCAAATAAATTTATAATAATGAAATAATCAATAAAATCCATGGAAAATCCACTTAAGCTCTTGATTTGAATTAATTATCTCTAAACATGATTAATTAATTTTAGTGCAATTCTTTGGAAATAGGTGCATAATTAACCAAAATGGTCAAAAAGTCATATTACTGGGTCGTATATCGAATCAAGAAGAATTAGAAGGAAAATTTAGATGCATTAGAACTATATTCCCATTTAGTATGTTGCCAACACAAAATAACAAAGGTACATGATGTGTACTAACGAATTAGAAGAAAAGAGTGATCTGGAGCACAAAAGGCAAAATCATCATTTTGACTTGAAATGAATTGATAAAAGTTAAGAATCCCATAAAATGTATTACCCCATTTAGGATACTTTTTCCTAAATCAACACTTGTAAATGACAAGTTTGAACCATTTAGTGTGTTTTAGTGATTTTGGCCTAATTTGGCCATTTGAGTGTAATTCACGTTAGATTGACAATTTCAACACAAATGGTGTTAGGAATTGGATGTCTACATTTTAACCCTATTTGAGAAGATATAGTGAGACATTCAAGCAAAACAACATATTTTCAAAGAAAAAAGTTATCAAGCAGAAATTGGAAATGACCCATGATGCCCCCTTGAGAGGACATACAAGGATGAAAGACAAGAATGGACTCTTGAAAAGAGAGAAAAAGTGAGAGATTAACACATGGAATAGATCACAACCAGATGAGATAATGCTTGCATGCATGGTTATCATCAATGATAAAAATATAATTCAAGGTATAATGGGCCCCAAAGATAGGTGGAATGGGATGGATTCAATCCAAACATGTAAGGGACACACTTTGAATGCATCCAATTTGAGAGTGCAAGCTGCATGCTTACGAGATTGATCAATCCTAAGATAATTTTCACACTAAAACATTACCATCATGGTCAGTAGTGTGGAGATCTTGAAATTAGAGGAAAAAGAGAATGTGGTCTCTAAAAAGAGGATAATAAGAAGTGCCCTAGTAGGGTAGATTTGATCATGACAAGATAGTTGTGCCCTAGTAGGGATAATATTGATCATTGATAAAAAATAAATAATGGTCTTGCCCCTATAGGGCTGATTTAGATTTTTGACTTGGTTCAAACTTGTGCCCCAACATGGGAAAATTGGCAAGTAATTAGCTTAAGGATATAACTTAAACCATAGATTAAATATGATCATGCACAAACATAGATGTGATGGTAAAATGGATTAGAAAAATCCATAAAAAACTAGGCAAACAAGGATGCACAAAGTGATGAAAGAGATGAAAATAAGAATGAAGATGGCCAAGCTAACCCGAGATACCTCATGTATCCAAACACTGCTTACATAGTCTAAATGGACCTGAAGCCAATGTAGTTCACCCTAAAATTAGGAGAGAATGGAATGAGGGATGAGTAAAATTGACCAAAGATTGATTAGACTCATGATATATGCAAATAGATGCATGTTTAAGTATAGAGTTAGGTGCTAAACCTATTGAGCATAGTTTATGCATAGTGTTCTTGAGATTTGTTCATCAGAGCTGTGTTGACATTTAAGACTTGAGTCTAAAACACAAAGTGATTACTATACCAAAATATATTAGGCATCATAAGTGTGAAGATATCATAATTTCATGTAATTTTAGATGCATGAAGCTGGTTCAAATGTGAATACCTATAACTAAGGATAATGGTAAACAATAACCAAAAATAGAGTTACAACGATTTACATTTAAACAAAAAAGCAAAGGAAAAGAAAAAATAAACATAAATGAACCTAATTTAAAATCAAGATATGAATAATGAAGACTTAATTAAGAACAATAATGTTAAAAAATAAAACAAGAACAACTTAATAACATGAGATCAAGATATAAATAATCAATATCCTTATGGACCATCAAGATGTTCTTGAAAACAAATAAGAAGAACAAAAACATATAGGGAAACACAATACCAAGGCAAGGTAAAAGTAACAAAAGGATAAAGGAAGAAGAAATAAATGGAGAGGTGCAAAAGCACAACAAAACACTAAGAAAAAAATTAAAAAAACACCAATAAAACTCAAATAAACACACATAAACAAAACCCAAATTAGTGAAGTTTAAAGATAATTGTTCATGCACGTGTGGTAGAGGCATTACTTTCCACCACAATATAACAAAAACAAGGACACATTAGTTATTCCATTATTAAAGAAGAACAATGATAGAAGAAATGGGGGAAGATAAGAAAAGGAAGGGGTTAGTTGAGCTGACTCTAGATGTACAAGAAAAGTGGATGCTACATATATAGTTTCATGGATGCATGTTCCAATATGAAACTTAGGCCAGATGTAGTTCTCCCAAGAAGTGGAATAGAATAAAAAGATGATGATCACAAACATATGATTAATGTTGTGGAAGACTTGACAAATGAGAGTGGTCTTGCAAAATGACAAGTTGGTGAGATGAGATGACTTCCAAAATGGTAAGCCAACGGAACTTAATTTGATTGAAAAATGGTAAGCGTGTGGTATGGTGGGATGACATGACTTTTGAAATGGAAAGCCAATAGAACTTGATTTTCTTGAAAAATGAAAAGAGCATGGGACAATATGACTTGCAAAATGGAAAGACAATAAGATAAAATGCTTGTAAAATAACAAGAGTGTGAGGATCAAAATGTACAAATGCAAAGGACAATGTTTTTTTCATTTATAGATCATTTTATAATGTTTTTGGTATTTTTGGGATAAAACATGTACAAAGGGGATCAACTAGTCAACGAAATGCTCATTTGAGAGTAGAAGTTCTAATAAATAGCTAAATTAGTTGCAATAACAAATGCTCATAAATTGGCAAGAGCGAGGATTCTAAAAATACAAAAATGTTCACCAAAGAGCAAAAAATGTAATGTCAAACAATGTGAAATGCAAAATTAATCTGAATAACCATCTAGTAGGCAAAGATCTTGAGCTAAAAATGTGTTCTTGTTCACTTATCCATAGAAGAAGCTGAAAATTATTGTAATGGCTAAACTACTTTGTAGAACTAGTGTTGAAGGTGTTTATAATGTTGATGAGACATAATCAGGATCATAATTGGTCAAAGGACAAAAGTGTTTGGATTACAACAAGCCCAAGACATAATAAAGAATAGGGTTCTTAAAGATAATGGTCCATGTTATGATAAAATGTGTTTAGAGTACCAACAGTCCAAAAGCTTTCACTGTCTAGAGTTGTGAAAGTAATAGGGCTCATGTGATAGTGGTCTATAGAATGGTAGGATAAAATTAATTCAACAAAAATTACCCCCAAGTAAGGGATCTTGTAGATAATGGTTCAAATCTATTTACCCGTAGAACCTCTTAAGGTGTGCAATGTTCATGTGCTTTGGAAGTTCTTCACCATTTGGTTTAGCTTGTCAATATGCCCTTGATCCATAGTTTACCATGATAAAAAATGGTCCCAACCAATTAGGTTCAAACTTACCTTTTTTCTTGAATTTAATGTTTGTGTTCTTTTGGTTCTCTTTCAAGACCAAATCACCAATCTCAAACTGCTAAGGGAGAATGTGCATGTTGTAGCTTCTCTACAATATGTTCTGATAGGCCTACAAGTTTTCTAGGGAAATAATACACATACCATCTATAAGTTCTAGTTCATGCATCCTTGAGACCTTGTAGCCTTTATCATCTTCAATAAGATCCAGTGATACTCATAATTATGGTAGCTCGATCTCAATCATAATAATAACTTTAGTGCCATAGACAAGGGAGTATGAAGTGGTTCTTGTTGGGGTTTAATGACTAGTTCTATAAGCCTAGAGAGTAGGAAAGATTTGTAAGTGTTAATTATGGCCAACATCATTGAAAATCTTCTTTAAAATGGATACAATGGTATTGTTTGAAGCCTCAGATTGTCCATTGCCTTGTGGGTTATATAGAGTTAATTTCTTATGCTTGATCTTGAATTTTACACAAAGAGCTTTTACATCTTGGTTTACAAAATATCTTCCATTATCAGATATAAGGTGAGCTAGTATTCCATATCGACAGATGATATGGTAATGGATGAATTTGGATATCTGCTTCTTGGTGACATACATGAGAGGAATGACTTGAATCCACTTAGTAAAATACTTGGTAGTAGTTAGGATTTGCTTATGGCCATATGAAGATGTTGGGTTTATTTTCCTAATGAGATCGAGGCCCCATATTGAGAATGACCATGGTTTTGTGATCAGTTGTATTGTTAAAGAGGCTACGTGTATCAAATTTCCATGTTGCTGACAAGAAATGCACTTCCTTACATAATTATAAGCATTGGTCTCCATTTTTTGCTAATAATAACCTATTCTGAGGAGCTTATTTTCTAAGACTAAACCACTAGTGTGGGCCCCACACATTCCTTCATAAACCTCCCTTAGTGCTTTCTTGGATTATCTCAAAAATAAATAATGAATAAGCATTACATCATAGCCTTTATGATAAAGCATGATTCCAAGGAGGGTATAACATGATGAACAGTGAAGAATGAGTTTCTGTTGATTATTGGATAGGTCGACTAGGAAAATGTGATCATGGAAGTAGTTATAAAAGTTTTGGAACTAAGGTTATTCATGTGGGGGATTGGGACTAGCAATAACACATACCCTTTATAAATATATTATTATATGTGTAGGTTGAAGAATATTTTTAATAAAAAACTAACACTCTTTGGCACTGCCATCAATCTGAATCATGGAACCAATTGTTGCCATTGCATCGACAGATTTGTTGTTTTCTCTTGAAACTTGTTTAAATTGTAAAGATTTAAAATGATCTTTGAGATTATCAATAATTTACTTCTAAGGAATAAGCTTGTCATCTCTGGTTTGATACTAATCAGTGTTTTGATTGATGATTAATTGGGAATCAACATAAAATTTTAAGCTCTGAATATCCCACTGTATAGAAAGGTGAAGCCCTATAATTAATGCCTCATACTCGGACATATTGTTCATATAATGAAATTATATATGAAATTATTTGGGAATAAAATCCCCCTAAGGTGTAAACAAAAATATGCTAGATCCATATCCATGAGATGTAAAAGAGCCATCAAAATATAGCTTCCATTATTCAGGTTCCTGTAATGCTTGTTTTATTGCCATAATAGAATCATCTGGAAAGTTGAATTTTAATGGTCGAGTATCTATGATAGGGGCATCTACAAGTTGATTAGTAATAACCTGCCCCTTAATTACTTTTATATTATGATACTTGATATCAAATTAACTTAGTAGGATAACCCATTTATCCATGCATCCTTGAAAAGCTGATTTAGACAATAATAATTTGAGAGGGTCCACCTTAGCGATGACAATAGTTTTTTTTTTAAACATATAATGTCATAATATTTAGGTATAAAATACCATGGCTAAACATGCCTTCTCAATAAGTGTATAATTATGTTCATAAGCCACTAGAGTGTGGCTTAAATAATATAATTCATGTTCTTTATCTTGATCACCATGTTAGGCCAAAAGTGCCCCCAGTGCATGCTCTATTACTGATATGTAAAGAAGTGGTCATCCAGGTGATGGTGGTCTCAAGACTGGAAGATTGGCCAAATATGTCTTGAGTTTTGCAAATTATATCTAAAAATATTCATCCCATTGAAATATGACCCCTTTTTCAAGAGATGGGTAAATGGGTGGCACCTATCTGCCAATTGAGAAATGAACCTACATATAAATTATATCTTTCCTTGCAGTCTTCATAGTTGTTTAAGATTTTTAGTGGAGGCATTTCCACAACGGCCTTGACTTTGGCAGGGCCAACTTTGATCCCTCTTTATGATACAATGAAACCTATCAATCTCCCTAATGTGACTCCAAAGACACATTTATTAAGATTTAGGTGGACTTTATATTCATGAAACCTCTCAAATATTCTTTGTAGAATGTCAACATGTCCAAATATTATTCTTGATTTGATAATATATCATCAACATAGTCCTTAACAATATCAGGCATCATGTCATGGAAGATGACATTCATAACACGCTGATATGTGGATCCTACATTCATTAATCCAAATGACATGACTTTTTAACATATTGTTCCCCATAGAGTTGTGAATGCTATCTTATGTTGATATTCCTAGGCTATCTTGATCTAATTATATCCAAAAAATCCATCCATTAAGGATAGCATCTCATACCCAATAGTTGAGTCAATAATCATATCAATGTTGGGTAGAGGAAAATCATCTTTGGGGCATGCTTTGTTGATATCTCTGAATTCAGTAAAAACATGTATGCATAAGGTATTTTTACTCATTAGAACTATGTTAAAAATCCATTCAGAGTAATCTAGTGTTCTAATGAAACCTACTCCTAATAACTTTTCTAGATCTACTTTAACCAATAGGGAAATGCATGGATGCATCTTCCTTAATTTTTGCTTGACTGGTTTAGCATTAGGATGGACAACAAGGTGATGCACAACCAAATCTAGGTCCAAGCTAGCATGTCAGAGTATTCCCATATAAAGATGTCAATCTAATCCCTTAGGAGGGATATAATTTGTTCACATTCTACTTCAGTAAGGGAAGCTCCAAGATAACATTTTTTGGGATCCTCATAGGTTCCCAGGTTCACTTACATCATGTGTTGTACAAGGAGTGTGGATCTATCTTCTAGAAGTATAGGCAAGGTATAATCATGATCATCTTCTTCTATTACATCTTATTATTTTTCCTCCCAATGTTCTGGATATTCTGAGGAATCACAATCCAACATCTTAGGTAAAGGTCAAGTAGAAAAAACCTATGGAAACCTAAGAGTAAGATGTTCAAATGTTTATTGTTAACTAGAGATATGCTTGTACTAGTGATAGAACTTGGGATAGATGGAAATTCTAAGTCTTGAGGGGATGAGAAAACTTTCCCACTTGAGAGTGCCTAAAACAGGTTTTCACTTGAAGGCTTGTCTTTTTATTTACTTTTTCCCTAATCGAGGAGTGCCTCAAAGAGGTTTTCACTCAAAGATCTCGATGCTTAATCTTTATTGTGACCAATAAATTTTTCCTTCTTTCTAAAGTAAGTAGAAAGATCTGATGAAAAATCAAAGCCTTGTTTATGATCACCAATGGACAATCCATCTCGTAGGCACATGTATTTTGCAATTGATTCTTCAATTTGAAACTCATCAAGCCATATGACCAAATTTTGCTGGTCCCAATTAATGAGTTCAAGATGGCAAAGGCATAGGGAAAAATGAAGGTTTGCTTTAGGATAGTAATATTCAATGGTAAAATTATGGTGTTCTGCTTTAGGAAAGGAAGCACCACTAGAATGGGTTATTGCTTCATGATAAGAAGCTCCAATGGTTAGGGTTAAAATGACATTTGAATCAAATAGGTATGTGTCCACAAGTTAATCAAAAAGGATATAATGGGACTTTGTGTCACTACCATAAGTCTCATCACTATTCAATTCAGAAGAATCACTATTGAAAGTCATGAGGTCACTCCCAGGTGGCATAAATCCAAGACCATGTTTCAAACTAGGTACTCTAGTTGATAAGGGTTCCAAGATTCCTTGTGCTCATGGGCTAAGACCTTGTCCTATATAATCAAGATGATCCATGATTCCATTAGGGATAAGATACTTTGGATTCTAAAAATAATTAGCAAGGCCTTTAAAATATAACCAATTTCCCTTAGTAAAAGCCTTTCGATCCTTCTTTGGCACAATAGTAGGTATAAAAACCACAGGTGGTTTTTGTTATTTCTTATTTTTTTTCCAAATAATTGTGGGTCTATTAGGATTCTTTGAAGGTTTAGGCTTACCAAATGTTATTAGAGTTTCAGGAAACTTTACAACATGGAAGGCATCCTTAAGACTATACATGGAAATGCCCATGTCTTGAGTAACAACCTACTTTGTAAGAGTTATGGGAAATGGATTAACTGAAGTGGAAGTGAGATCACTAGGGTTGATATAATTGGATGGAGGTGCATGTGAAACTATAGCCTTGTTCTTATTTGCAATGAATTCATAACTTGGATAATAGTTATAATTGTGGAACTCAGCCTCAAGATGTTTTTATTATTCATAGGGTTGTTGTTTAGCTAGAATAGTAACCTCAAATCCCATCATGTGGAAAATTAAGGTGCTAATTTAGGGTGGAGGGAATGAACTATAATTCATCAATCGAAGGATGACCAAGAAGTATGTTATAAGGCAATTCAATGTCCACAATATGAATCAATATATGATGTGAAATAGACCCAACAATGATTGGCAACTAAATAGTACCAACAGACTTCCTTTTGACATTGTTTTAAGCCTTGATGGTAATTATCTCTATTTGAATGTCTTTCGTAATATAGCCCAATATTTGTATTGAATTAAGAGATATGATGTTAAGCCTTGAACCATTGTCTATTACAACCCACTTGATCTTATTATTTTCAATGATTACTTCTATGTACAATGGGTTATTATGGCTTAGTCTAAGTGTAGACATATCTTTTTGATCAAATGTTACTTGACAAAATGAATACAAATGTCCCACTAGGTTCTAGAATTATTCAGGATTAATATCATTGAGAACAGTGGATTTTTGCAAAAGATTATTGAGGATAATTTTATGGACTTCAGATGTCTGTAAGAGATCCAAAATGGAAATATGTGTAGGGGTTTTTCTCAATTGGTCTGATAGACTATAAGGATTTTCAATATTGGGTGAGATGGCTTGGATTTGGTTAGGACAGTAGCCAGTATTGGATCCATTGGCATAATGTTCACATTGGGTTCTATGGAAGAAGTAGGCAAAGGGCCCTATAGGGTAACTCATGAGCATCTAGTTGTGACTATGTAACCTAGAGGTGACGGAGAACCAATATAATTAGAAGATGAAGTCAAAGGGCCTTGGAGGGTGAGTCATGGGTGTTTAGTTTCATTACTACAATTTTGAGTCAAAAAGGAGCCATTATAATTAGAAGAAGGGCATTGTCTATAAATAATAACCCATGTAAATGGATTTTACAAATTTTTTTACAAATTTGACGTGGTATTATTAGATAGAGAGGGTATCAACCCTATAATGATGGGTCCCAGACTATGAGGAACATGAGATGGTTCACATGGTTTGACAGTAACAGTGGTAATATGGGTTGGAAAAAGCATCCTATGATATTTTTATAGTTGTAAGGTATATTTTTGTAACCCAGTTTGTTAGTATGGGTATTATGATCATGATTATGCTCATACTGATTATAATTTTGACCTTGATCTTGGTTTTGATTCTACCTCTATCCTTGGTTTTTATTTTTCCTTGGTGGTGGTTGATTATGTCGAGGAAAGGGGTCCTTGTAGATTCCCATATCTTGATTTGTGTCCTGATTAGGGGCCAGTTTAATCTCAGCTTCACCACTCTCAATGAGATATTCAATAATATGTTTCAATTGGATGAAACAATAAGCACTGTGACCAACAACATGATGAAAGTTATACCATTCATTCTCTTTTTACCAATCTAGTTTCAGTTGATCTTGAGGAAATGGTCTTAGTACTAGCCATACAATTAAGCTAGCTAATATGAGGGTTTAGAATACTATTTTGATGGGTTCTCCCAATTTTATAAAGACCTTGAAACCATCATGGTTTTCTCTCCATGGAGGCTATCTCTAAAACTTAGGTGGTGGATTAAGATGAGCTAATTGTACATTTGGGACTGATGGAGCTTGCACCATTTATACGTGCCTTATTTTAGCCACCCCATTTCAAACCATGTTCTTATTTTTGTTAAAGCCTTTAGGCTTATCTTTCACAACTATCTGACTAGAAGATGGGGTCTAATTTGAAATTTAACCCTACATGAAAATCTTGACAAGGCCATTGGCAATAAGAGCCTTCTCAGACTATACACCTTTGTTGATAATCTGTTCGAATGAGTTAGAAGAAGCTTGACATAGATTATGCATGACCTCTTGATGTAATTTCTATGCAAATATATCTAATAACTATGTGTCTAGCAATTTATGTTAAAAATGACCCATTAATTCTCTCCATATCTATAAATATGCAATGAAGCTTTATCCATCTTATTGTTTGGATTTGCACAAGTCAATAATGGTTAATTCATGCTCTATGTTGTATGATAAATGGTTGACGATTTTTTCAAATAAGTCATTCCAATCTATAACTGATCCCTTGGGTAACTTAAGTATCTAATCTAAATCTTGTCCCACTAAACTTCATAGAAATAATCGAAGTAAGAACACACTATTATAATCAACCTCTTAGCATAATATAGAAAATGCCTAGATATGTTCACATGGGTCACCCTTTCCTTTGTATTTATAAAATTTGGGTGCCTCAAAATGAGGTAGAAAGGGGACTTGGAGAATTATTAAATCAAATGGATATGGATATATCTCATCAAATTTGTACTTTTTGATCTTATTTCTAGTCTCAACACGTGACACAATCTCCTTCATGGAGTTCCACTCTTGCATGTTTAGTGCATTCATGGGTGAAACATAGTTCTGTTGGGGTGGAATGTGCCCCTCTTGTTGTTGGGGTGGAATGTACCCCTATTATTACATGGATTTTTAAAGGATATACACCTTATGTTCCATGACTTGGTTTTGATTTGCTCCTAAAGTTGAGTAAATAGGTCATTGATTCCTCAAAATCTGTTGCCTTAAACTATATGTGCTTTGTTGATTTTCAGAAGTCCTTGGTCTATTTACCAATTTTTTTATTGGTTGATATGAAATATCCAAATTATCTTGAGGGATCTCCACAATTTGAACTAAATGTTTAAGTCTCTGCATTTGGAAAGTAACAAGACGTTTTCAATGGTTAAATAATGTGTGTTATGTATCTAGTGGAACATTTTGCATTACCTCTTATTTCTTGTTTTGTTCATTAGAGACACCTTGATTGATTATTATTATGTTATCAACCAATGTTTGTTGCATAGGTTCAATCACATTTTCTTATTCTTTAGAAGTATCATTATGAATTGACATAATAATTAGAGAGTCAGTTAAGTCCATGATAAGCTGATCGACATACTGTTGACTTATTTTCTTGATCTTGGTGACAATATCTTGATTAATTAGATTTGACTCTACAAGAATTTCTTTACCTTTTATATAGGAAGAAGGTATGTTTGATTGTGCAAAAGCTTGCTCTTGTTGTTGTTGTTTTCCTTCTCTAACTAAGGTGTGTATTTTATCCATAGGAAAATCCAAGGGCAATCTATCACCAAATTCTATCAACCTAAGGATTGCTTCATCTTAGTTCTCTTGATATTCAGTATAATCCCTTTTGGATCCTACATTTGTAGGAATGTCCTCAAAGACAACATAATTGTCTTATCCATCATAAAAGTGCTCATCTTCATACTAAGGCCGTAAGGGACCCCACTATGAGTGAACCTTTGAGTCATGTATAGAAAGGGTTTCTCTATACATTTGAATATATTTAGATCAATGTTTTGAAAACATTTTAAATAAGGTATGAATTTTGGGTCTTTCTTCCAAATAAATGACTAAGGTACTAAAAAGAGACTATAACAAGAAGGTGGATTGGAACCACACACAATTAGAAGAATGTGTTCACAAAATAACTCAACTTTTGGGTAAATTTGAAATCATATAAATCATAAGAAGGTATGATAAGTCAAAAAATCATAGAGTGTCACTAGTACAATAAAACATAAACTTTTGAGATATGTCAATACCGTAAAAGCTAGTTCAAATTTGATGAGTTGATATTAGAAAAATAGAAGAAATCCCTTCAGATCATGAAAGAGATAATGTGAATTAATAAACTCAAGATGTAAAAACATGAAATAATTCCTAAGTATAAAACTAGAACCAAAGAGGCAGTACAACAACACCACATGGTAATAGGAATGATAGCATAAAATGTGTTTTAATACTCAAAGTGTGAGTGATATGCAAGATGACTTGAGTCCACTAAAGATGATAATGTGATAATTAGTCTATAAATGGCCAAGGATGATAATGTGATAATGAACACTGGGTGTGCCAAAATGTAGGATGGATTACAAAGGTTGTTAGTCAAGCATTAATCAATAAATCCATGCAAATGCATATGAACTAAACAAATAAAGCCAACCTATTCATGTGGCATTTGATAATGACAATGAAGATCAATTTACAAGAAAGCACTAATAGTTACCTTTCCAAATTGATTCTACCACCCAAGAGTGGCTCCAATCATGTTCTCCCCTTGATCTGGAGCTCTTGTCTTTGTTAATAATCGCTTCTTTACTCCTCTATTGCCTCAAAAAATCTATGCATAACCTAGGATCAAAACTATAATGAATCTCTAATATAGCCTATCAAATGAAGCTTACCCAAATGCAAATAACATAATAATCAAAACACAAATTACTTGTGGAGAGATTTTAGCATTAGAATTCTACACAATTTAAGCTTTCAAAATATGAGTGAGAGGTCTCCTATTTATAGATTTTTGTAATTGATCAGAATGAACCTGAATCATCCATCTCAAGATGAAGATGTGTGGCTAAGAATCAATTCAATTTTGGAGGATAAAATCAATAAATTACCTCATAATGATTTGGGGGGAAGGGGCATTAATTAGGCATTAGTGCCCATAATTCAGATATTTTATGCATTTATGACTTATGAATGCCACCCCATTGATCATGTCATTATGGTGATGTAGTCAATAGGAATCAATCTCTAAAAATAAATATTCAATAACCTCCATGGAAAATCCACTTAAGCTCTTGATTTGAATTAATTATCCTAAAACAAGATTAATCAATATTTGTGTAATTCTTTGGGAATTGGCCCTCAATTAATCAAAATGGTCAGAAAGTCATATTACTGGGTCATAATTTGACTTGGGAAGAATTGGAAGGAAATTTTAAATGCATTGGAACCATACTCTATTTAGGATGTTTCCAACATAAAATAACAAAGGTACATGATGTGTACTAATGAATTAGAAGAAAAGAGTGATTCAGAGCACAAAAAGGTGAAATCATCATTTTGACTCGAAATGGATTGATCAAAGTTAGGAATCACATAAAATGAATTAACTTATTTAGGGATACATTGGCCTAAATGGCCCTTGTATATGACAAGTTTTAACCATTTAATGCATTTTTAGTGATTTTGGCCTAAATTGTGCATTTGAGTGCAATTCAAGTAAGATTGACAATTTCAATACAAATAATGTTAGGAATCAGATGTCTACATTTTAACCATGTTTGAGAAGGCAAAATGAGACATTCAGGCAAAGTAACATCTTTTCAAATAAAAGAGTTATCAGGAAGAAATTGGAAATGACCCATGATGCCCCCTTGAGAGGATATATTAGGATGAAAGAGAAGAATGGACTCTCGAAAAGAGAGGGAAAATGAGAGCTTAACCCATGGAATAGATCACATCCATATAAGCTAGTGCTTACACACTTGGTTACCATCAATGATGAAAATATAATTAGAGCTATAATGGACCCTAAAGATGGGGGGAATAGGAAGGATTCAATCTAAACATATAAGCGACACATTGTGAAAGCACCCAATCGAGAGTGCAAGTTGTGCGCTTATGACATTGATCAATATTGAGACAAGTTGCACACTAAAATAATGCCATCATGGGAAAAACTATAGAGAGCTTGGAATTAGAAGAAAAGGAGAACATGGTCTCCAAATAAGTGATAATAATAAGTTCCCAAGTAGGGCATATTTGATTGTGATAAGATAGTTGTGCCCTAATAGGGCTAATTTTGATCATTGATAAAGAATAAATAACGGGTTTCCCCTATAGGGCTGATTCAGATTTATTAACTAGTTCAAATCTTGTGCCCTAGTAAGGGCAAATTGGCAAGTAAAATATGTCAAGGATATAACCTAGAAACATAGATTAAAGTGAGCAGGCACAAACATATATGTGATGGTACAATGGATTATAGCCACAAAAAACAAGGCATATGAGAATGCACAAAGTGATGAAAGAGATGAAAATAAGAATGAAGATGGTTGAGCTGACCTCAATAGAAATTGAGCATTACCTACATAGTCCATTTGGACCTCAAGCCAACATAGTTCACCCAAAATTTGGGAGAGAATAAAATGAGGGATGATGAAAATTGACCAATTATTGATTAGACTCATGATTTATGCGAAGATATACACATCTACGTTTAGAATCAGGTGCTAAACCTATTGAGTCAAGTTTATACATAGTGATATTGAGATATGTTCATCAGAGTTGTGTTAACTTTAAAACTTGAGTCTAGAGCACAAAGTGCTTGCTATTGCAAAATAAATTAGGCATCAAAGTATGAATAACTCATAATGACATGGCATTTCAAATGCATGTAGCCGGTTCAAATGTGAATACCTATAACTAAGGATAATGGTAAAATAATGACCAAAAATAGAGTTACAACTATTTAAATTTAAACTAAAAATGCAAAGACAAAGAAAAAGATAAACATAAATGAACTGAATTTAAAATTGAGATATGAACAATCAAGATTTAAGTAGGAACAAGAATGTATAAAAATAAAGCAAGAACATCTTAACAATGTGAGATCAAGATATGAATAATCAAGATCTATGTGAACCATCAAGATGTACTTAAAAATAAATAAAGTAAGACCAAATAGTAAAATGAAAAACTAGACAACAAATGATAATCAAATAAACAAATATTTTTGGAATTTTAAAATGTTTTATGAATGTTTTTGGAATTTTCTAAGTATCTCAACTCAATTAAGAATTAAGAGATATAGAATGGTCTAGCTCATGAAATAGCAAGAGCGTGACAACTTAAAATGCTCGTAAGACTATGAGAGTGTAATGAAATGGGATAGAGTTTACCTCGACATGAATTGAGTAAAACCTATGTAATTACATTAGAACCCTAAGTCACAGTAATTTTACCTACACAAAAGGTGATGAAAAACCGACCAGGCCAAAACAAGTTCTCAAATAAAGGCAAATAACAAGGCAAATGATAATAGTAATGACCATGTGATGTGTTAATACATGATAAAAAGTTATTGTACCTAATTTATGAATAGGTGGTTATAATTATGAAATAATGTCATAATTTTGATTTTCCCAAAGGTGATTATAATTAGGGGTAACAAATAAAATACTAATTTACCCATAAGTAGTTATAATCAATGATACAAGATAAGATGATTAATGAAATATAACTTTACGGATCAAATGTCCACTACTGCCATAGACTATCATTCAACACGACACTCTAAAATTATTGAAACTGGATCAAAATCCCTCTGTGGAAAGTGCAAGGAGAATAAAAGGAAACAAGGTCAAAATGGTTTAAGTAAGAAGGCTAAAAATAAGCCTTGTTCAATAGTAAAGGAATGGTATAATAAAAGTGTATAATAGAAATGATCAAAAGATAATTGGCTATAGTGGCAACAAATGCGCCCCCAAGATACAATTGCTTAGTGTGCTCACAAAATGGCAAGAGCATGGCTTAGGTTTCTCATAAAATGGTGAGAGCATGGGATATGATACTTGTAAAATGGAAAAAGAATAGGAAAAGGAGTGATCAAGATGACCTCAATAGAAATTGACCTCAATTCAATGTAGTTTAAACAACATGGTAAATGGAACATAATGGTATAATATGCTTAAAAGGGGTTTATAGGGTTTCCCCCAAGAGATGAGGCATGGTAATGGAAAATGGTAATTGGAAAAGTGAGAAAATGGTTCTGATACTCTTGCTGATAGGGAGATGCATGTCCTAGTTAGTATGTGAGACAATAAAAATGATCAGTTATAAAGTTTCTATCTAACACCCTTTTAAAAAAATTGCTCTATCAAGAACTTACTGTCGATCTAGATCTTAATAATGTGTTCATGATCTTCTTGGGTCATTGACTTTGATTCCTTCAAATGTTGAGACAAGATATACTTGTAGCTGCTACAAAGGAAAGTGCTACTAGTGTTGGTAAATAATGTTAGGATAAATGATATAAGTGGGTAATGAATAGGTGGATGATAATAAAATGTATAATGAATGGGAAACAAATGAAGATTGGGACTTTCAGTCACACGTAATGTTTTTTATATCGGATTTGACATAATTTGGGTTGTGGTTGGGTCAAAAACCTCTGAAGATGCTCTCAATAGGACCACTAAACTTTTTTTTTGTTTGATCTTGAGAGTAGCTACCATCTGAGTATGATATAGGTTGGAAGTTGTTTTGATTTATTTTTTGATAATGTCTTCATCAAGCAGTGAAGAAATTTTGTGCTCAACTATTGGTTCCTCAGTGAGGTTTTCACTGATGAATTTGTATTGATTATCCCATAGTGCCTCTGAGAAGGTTTCATGAAGAAATGTTAGCATTTGACTTTGATTGTCTTCTAGCACCTTCTAAAAGGTTTCACTAAAATATGTTGAGTTTGTTCTTTAATCATCTCTTAGCACCTCTGAAAAAGTTTCACTAGGAAATTATTTTTCTTTTACATGAATTTGGTATTGACCCCCTTGATATTCTACAAATGGTATGTCACCATGGATGCAATTAAAAAAAATGTGATTTTTTTGGTCCCAATCAACATTTGTGGGAGGTGGAATGTTAATATAATGGCTATGTTGGGTGGGAATAATGTAATGATGAATGATAAAAAAATACTCATAGAAGATACTAGGAGAACTTGTGTTGATGCTGCAGTAATTATCCTAAAAAATTGTAGAAGGATCATAAATATATTCAAATTGATTTGCAAGGCAATTATAACCAATGTTATAACAACCAATGTTGTACTCTATTTTTGAATTTGTTTCTGATACAAGGGACTCTGAATCTGATGTCACAATTGATGTTTATTCTATTTTTGATGCTAAATTTGATGTCAATTCAAAAATAGAACTTGACTCTAATTCTGATTCTTCACCTAATATGTTTTTTTCTATAATGTTATATTGAATGCTTGGTATTGAACAAGTAATGGCTTATGATGGCATAATGGGTTCAATAAAAGTGATTCATATAGGAAGGGTTCAACATAGACTAGCTCATCTAAGTGAAGCCATAAAAGAGAGGGTATGACTTGAGGAATGACTCGATAGAATCTTGTCTACCAAAAAGAGACTCCTCAATAAGAGGAAAAAGATCAAGAGACAACTTTGTAGAGATTGGCTTGTCAAGGAGATGAGGCTCTTTAAAAATAGGTAACATATAAATGGGTTATTCATCATATGTTGGCTTGTCACAAATGGGTGTTTCAATAATAACATTATGATCTTGGTTCACAATTGGTTTTAAAATATCAATTTTTAACACCTTTTGGTCCTTGAAAGATGGCTCTTAAAGAGGTAATGGTTCTTATTTTGGCTTGAAATTTATAAAGTGGGGAACATTTGGTTTAGCGGGAATAATAGTTTGTGGCTCAATAATGGGATCTCCAAAAAATAGACTATTGAAGAAGGGATCAACATAATTTGGTTCATGAAATGGGAACTCTTCAACAATAAGCTCAATAAACATAGGCGATGGGTCTAAAATGGTAACAATGAGACATTGCTTAGTTTGGTTGCTTGTGCAAACCAAAAGAGGAGGTTATAAAATGGTAGCCTTCATGCGTTGTGAATATGGATTTCTCACACAAACTAAAATAGAATATCTTAAAATGGTAACCTTCACATGTTGTAGAGCTAGATCACTCACATAAGCTAAAGTGGGATAACCTAGAATGGTAACCTTCAAGTGCAGTGCACAAATCAAAGGAGGATATCCAAAAATAGTAACCTTCAAGCATGGCATGTAAATCAAAGGGGAAAGATGGGGATGACACATAATAATTCACATGGATTGGAATGGTTTTCATCAAATAGGTTCAAAGAGGGTGACATCCTCAAACAAGATGGAATACTTATGTCTACCATAACAATGCTCTACCTTGTAACTAAGGCCATAAGAGACTCCATTAAAATTTTACCTTAATGTCATGTTTAGAAAGGTTTTTCTACATGTTTAAAAATATTTGGACAATGTTTTGTAAATGTTTAAACAAGGTATGGATTATGATCATTCTTTTAAACAAATGACTAAGGCACCAAAGAGACTATAAAAGGAGGATGGCTTAGAACCACACATAATTAGAAGAATGTGTTCATGAAATTACTCAACCTTTGGGTAAAGTTAAAATTACATGAATTATAAGAGGTTATGATAACTCAAAAATCCAAGTTAAAAACTAGTACATCAAAGCCTATATTTTTGTGATATGTCAATACTGTCAAAGCTAGTTCAACTTCGATGAGTTGCTACTAAAAAATATAAGAAATCCCTTTAGATTAGGAAGGAAATAATAAAAAATAAAAAAATCATGATATGAAAACATGCAATAATTCCTAAGTATAAAAGTATAACCAAATGGGTGGCATAACATCACCACATGGTAATAGGAATGGTAGTATAAAATATGTTCTAGAACTTTGAGTGTGAGCGATACACTTGATGACCCAAGTCCACCAATGATGAGAATGAGATAATGAGTCTATAAACGACCCTCAATCGAAATTGGAAATTGAATCCAAGTTCATTTAAGTTAAGTGTAAATGGTGAACCCAATTTAACACATCAACTTTATGAACTTATAAAAGTGCAATTTTGAATTTAAATTATCAATGAAGGACTTGAATTTTTTTGATAAATGATCTAGAATCAAATGGGAAACATAACTATGATAATTAGAAGATATGATACAATGTTTAAGATGACAAATTTGAACAAGGAAAATATTTATTTTCACTTGGACAACATAACGCCTCCTTGTTCAAAAAATTGTGGACAATGTGCTTGGTTTTGACATTTGGTTTACAAGCAAGTTTTGACTCAAATCAACACCAAGTAATCTAAGGCCAATTTAGAAAAATACAACTAAGTAATTATTGTAAGTCCTAGACTGACAAGGTGTGGCAAAGTGGGTTTGAATAAAACTAACAAGTTTTGCACATTTTTAGATGGATCCCATATGTACCAAATTTCAAGTTGTGCACATAAGATAAGCAACACATAAATTGGGTCCATGTAAAATGGCTTGTTGTGAAAATATCTAATCCTTTTTACAACCACTACATTTGTCACTTGCTTAGTGTAGTGAAATGTCCAAAATGATCATATATCTTGAGCTTATCCTCTACTAATGGATATGGTTTAACCACTCAAGCCATCATCCCAGTGAGTGGATCCTAATTTATATACCCCCCATGGAGAGGGGTTAAATATGATGTTGGGAGATGAAGCCCAAGCTCAAATATTCCCTATAGAACTTATGGGAGGTAATGAAGTTCCCCTCACAAGAAAAAAATATGTGAAATAAAAACTAAGTAAAAAGGCTTTATGGTTGTTTCTAGATCACCCAAGCCATGCGGGTCTTAGGTAGATCCTTCACAACATCCTTTTTATGCCTTTAAACTAAGGCACAATTTTTTAATGAAGATGACGCTTTTGATCCCACAAGTTCCCTATAAGGGATGGGAGGAGAGCATACATGCACAATTTTTTTTTGCACAAACAAAACTAAGTAAAAAAATGATAAATAACTTTCATAAAACAAAAACTTGGAAGTGAGTTCAATTTTAAAGCACTAAAATTAAATATTTGGTGGTGTTCTTTGGCCCCTTGGCCTTAAGTTTCAAATATTTGAAAGAACAAGTACAAAATGATTCAAGTAAACACCCTAAATTTTATATTAAGCACCAAATATAAATTCCTAATTATTTTTAAGAATCTAAAAGAGCTTTAAATAGACTTAATTAAGTATGATTTGATCATGTTCCAAGTATTTCCTTCAATAAGATTATCAAAATATTGTTTAGCTTAGAATCTATTTTATTGGTTAGCAAATGATGTTTGAGAATAACCGATATCGATCATGAGAATCAAATCCGATCGACGAAGACCGTCATCTACCACCTATCAACCCAAAGGCAAAACCATAAAATATAAACATGTTAGGTTAGGAAATGGTTATGAAAAATATCAATAAAACATGCAAGGCAAGGATTAGACAAAGAAAACATAATTTAATGAAACCAAGAAATAATGATTAGAAACATTAAAAAATTTCAAACTCTTATTTAAATATTTTGTGAAACATATATGCAACTTGAAACTAAAATGATAGCATATTCATAAATTTAGGATAAAACATGTGGTTTTAAAAAATAAATCATCAAAAATGGAGTCTATATGATCCCAAACCAAGCTGTAGAAGATGGATTATTAGCTTATTGTCATGCATAATAACCATTGATAATTCTAGGATGCACAAAATGACTATGGTAAGTTATATGTGACCACCATCTATTAGTTCCTAACCATCACCAATTATTTCATGACCATCACCGGTTACAGAAGATTGCTGTCAGTCTCTATGTAAACCCAAGTGAACACAAAAATGGAAAAAACAAAACTAAATGTCCAATCTAAATATTTTTAAGCATTCATTCAAACATTTTATAGTTTCATCTTGGTCTCCTTGGTATGTGGGATGTATTTGGTCCCATCAGGCATGCCAAATTGTAGAGTGGATTATGAAATTTGATTAGTCAAGCATTAGTCAATAAATCAAAGAAAAATGCATAAAGAACTAAACAAATCAAGACAATACATTCATGTGGGGGTTATTAATGATAACAAGATACAAATGAAATAAATCAATTAAACATTACCTTCACAAATGACTCCATTACTCAAAAGTTTCTCCAAACATATTCTCCCCTTGATCTAGAACTCTAGTCTTTGTCAACAATGGCTTCTTTGCTCCTCCATTGCCTCAAGAACTCTATACATAACCTAGGCTCATGATATAAACTATCTAATATGCATATCAATGAAGCTAATCCAAATGTAAATAACACAATAATCAAAACAAAAAGGAATTGTCAAGGGATTTTAGCAATATAAATTTACAATAAAATAGCTTAAGAAATGATGTTCTATGCCCTCTTATTTATAGATTTTGGAAATGGTCTAAGATCAACCATGAATATCCATATAAATATTGAAATGTGTGGCCATGGATTAATCTAATATTTGGAATAAAATCTATAAATAGCCTCATAATGATTTGGGGGGAAGGGGCATTAATTAGGCATGGGTAACATAATCATAATATTTTATGCATTTATGGCTTATAGATGCCACCCCATAGATGATGTCATTAGGCGATGTAGATATTGAAAATCAATTTCTAATAGTAAAATAATCAATAACCTCTATTAAAAATCTACTTAAGCTCTTGATTTGAATTAATTATTTCTAAACATGATTAATCAATTTTAGTACAATTCTTTAGAAATTGGTGCACAATTAACCAAAATGGTTAGAAAGTCATATTAATGGGTCATAATTTGGATTAGGAGTAATTATAAGGTGATGTTAGATGCATTGAAAACATATTTCCCTATAGGATGTTGCCAACACAAAATAAAAAGGTACGTGACGTGTACTAATGAATTAGAAGAAAAGAGTGATCCGAAGCACAAAAAGGCAAAATCATCATTTTGACTCAAAATGAATTGATCATAGTTAGGAATCACATAAAATGTATTTCACTATTTAGGGATAATTTTTCATAAATCAGCACTTTTAAATAAAATTTTTGAACCATTGAGCACAATTTAGTGATTTTGGTCTAATTTGGTCATTTAAGTGTATTTCAAGTAAGATTGACAATTTCAACACAAATGGTGTTAGGAATTGGATGTATATAGATAGAGGGTGGCTATAAATGTGATTACATATTAAAAATAGTACCTATTTTAACCAAACAAAGAGGAAATTTACAAAAAAATATACAAGCCTAGGATTGTCCTTATGATCCTTATATGTGGAATTGAAGGTTGAAGTGTGTTTGATCAGTTGGAAGAGGTTAAGATAAATGTGACAGGGTAACTGAGACCAACCAAGACAAAATATTGAGACATTGAGACCTATACCAAGATTTGATATTTGAGACCTAAGAGAATAGCCTAACAAGAATATAGTGAAAGCAAGAGAGAAAGTTATCAAGAAGTTATTCTAAGATACAAAGGTTATCCTAGATAAAGAATACCTATAGGAGACCTGGTTCAAGCATGAAGAGATTTGGTCATTAAAGCCTATTAGAAGCTAGTGTGAGATATATTAAAATATTATGTATTTAATATTAATGGGATGATGTGAGTGTATGATTAAGATCCATATAGAGCCTAAGGGCAGAGAAAAAAAACTCAAGAAGCTAAGAGTGAGAAAGTTGACAAGTAAAAGAAGTTAAGGAAGATGGGAAGACATAATGAAGGGTTGTATCAGGGTAAAGGCAAACCAATAAAGGGTTGAATAATTTAAAGGAGGTTCATGAAATATTCAAATCACATTCACATTGTTATATCTCAAACCAAAATAGAAGGGAAGGAATCAAAGTTTTGAAACTTGACCAAGTGGGCAACATGTCACTAGCTTTTGGCAAAATGGGCCTACAGGGCAAAATATGTATGATCCAATCACAAAATTTGGTGGAAATACTAATTAAGACATAATATACCTATAAAAAATATTTTTGAGTTTTTTAATAAGGGGAACCATTATCATTTTTAGCACAATCAACCCCATTTGTAATCATGGTCAACATTGGAGCCTACCTTGGAAGAATTGGCCATTTTAGGGCATCTAAAATTCAAGTAAAAGCATAAAATTTGGTATTAATTAAAAATTAAATAATATTATGTCATCATAAATGTCTTAGAAAATATGAAAATACTCATTTTTCTTACACATACCTCTTGTAGTCCGCTGGCAGCCATTGGAGAGTAAACAAAGCTTTTATCAGTTTTGAATGCTAATGAGGAGTTTAAGACTTGGATAGGTCTAAAAATGGTATAATATGATGTTGGAAACCTAATTTTACTTATGGAGTTGATAAAATTCAAGTTTTCAATCAAACTTTTGAAGAAAGACAAGTTTAGGCATGTAGGAAACAAACAGGCAACTCAAGGTAAAGTTTGGTAAAAAAGGTTCACAGGCCAAAATATGCATCAAAAAGATTTGAAAATTGGTATGATTTGTCCTCAGAACATAATATACCTATCCATAATAATTTTAATTTCATGTGATAAGTGGATGTTCCTGTTTTTTATACATGGTCCCCTTCATGTCTCATGATGGTCATCAATGGTGCAGGTATGTTTCTTGGAGGTTTAAGGTATAACAATGGGTTAAAATATTATGGAAGTGTTTGAAAATAATAATAGGATGGTTTTAATCCAATAAAAAACATTTAAATAGTGTTCACACTCTAAACTCCATGTAAACCCTATAGGCAAGCTCGAAACCCCACAGGAATTCTCAAAGACATAAAGAGCAATGTTGGATTTTTGATCATCTTAAGGGAAGAATACAAGTTGAATCAGGTAAATAACATGTAAAAATGATTTTTTAACCTCATATCATCATATATGTGTCTAATAACTCCAATATGTTTTCACCTACCTATAGATGTTCATTTTTGAAGAATGCTTCAAAAGGTCAAAGGTGAGTTTTCATTACTTTTGAATTTTATAGCTTGGTAAAAGGATTTTATAATATTTATTATGTTTGAAATATATTGATAAAGTAGGTCTTACCTTTTGGAAGATTCAAATTATGATTTTGACCTATTCAAAGTCAATTAGGTGCAGAAGCCTAAAAATAGAATTTAGAAACTCGAGTCTAAATCTCTTTAGAAATCAATAAGGAAATTGATTTATTAAATGGTTAACATTTACATATATCTCTTGTGATTATATAGGAAACTCAAATAAATATAACTCAATCTGTACCCTGTTTCACAAGTTGGTGCCCTTTGTATTGTCTTATGCCAATGAAGGTGAATTGAATAAGGTCTTTAGTTTGAAGTCTTTGTATCTATGGACCATTATGTTGTTTGAAAGGTGATTTAGGAAACATTATTAGTGTTTGGGAAAAGATTAATATAATGAGTATAATATAGATATTGAAAACTGTATTACATAGCCCCTTAAACAATAAAATCCTATATATGTGGTCCAACCCTGTTTATAGGGTGCTAAGGAAGATAAACAAGCTGTGGAGGCATGAGATAAGGTTTGATTTAAAGATAATTGATAGGGAATAAGAGGGTTAAATTTTGGATAATAACCCCTAGAATTTAGTGAACATCTCTAGTAAGAATCATTTCATGAAACAAGGCACATCCCTGTATAATCAAGACCCTTATTTGCAGTCAATTTATGAGTTGTAAGCATTTTAAAATACCAAAAGGATAAGAGAATATTATGATATTGATTTTTATTAACATTTTAAATTGTATAAATGTTTTATTATTCCCTTATTGAAGTTTAGAATTCCATTGAAGTGACATAGTTCAAATATACCCCACATAGTCTACAAAGTAATGCATAATCTAACATAAATCAAGCTAGACCACTTGAACATAGGGGTTATAATAGATTTCAAATGATTTAATGAGTTATTTAAGGTAAAAAATTAAATATTTAAGGAAATTTTTTTATTTGGAACGTTGTGGGTCTCAATATATGGAATTATTTAGGCCCTCGGGTTTGTACAGGGCATGAGAAACCCTAGATTAGGGTTTATGCATTTTCGAGAGATTTAACTATGGGAATTTAATGAATTTTTTAAATATTTATCTCCTATAAATTTACAATTTGAATCAAAAGGTTTTCAACTGAGATTATACGACTGTGTATGGATGCTAGGATTGAGGGTTTGGAATAGGGCTAATTAGGCCTAAATGAGGGTAGGCTAATGAAGGAAGTGATAGTTATAGGTGGATTTGGGATATGAAATTTTACATATACATGGAAAAGGATAGAGGTTAATTATAAATTCCTTTATAATCTCTTTATAAATCATAACTTTTCCATACAAGTCAAAATATAGTAAAAAAGTCTATAAGCCTTTAGAGAACATTGTGTCCATAAGGTGTGGATTGAGAGTCAAAGATTGTTTAAGTAATTGAGGGGGGTTATACCAGGTATTTTATTATCATATAATATCATATGTGATAATAGGTTTAACTCTTTAAACATAGACCAAGATTTGGTCCTTGAGACCTAAAGAATGTGCCTAGTAAGAGACTAGAAAGAGATTGAGAGGAAGTTTGTGAATGAGATGAATAGAATGAGGTAAAGGATGAGTTGTGAATGCATGGATAGAGGTAGATTACATAAAGGAGTTGATAATAAGAGTACAAGGAATAATTACTAGGTGTAATAATCTATTAAGCCCAAAGAGTCAAAAGAGGAGCTAGCTTGTGAAAGAAGATTCAAATCAAACCATATCAAGTGAATATGATCAATTGGGTTTAGAAATAGATAATTATGTTTTTGTAGAATTCTCCTCCATACGTCTACATCAACATACAAACATAATTCATATGAAATCACTGATATTGTTTATTTCTTATAAGGGTCTGTTTCCCTTAATCCCACTCCATGTACAAGACTCAAAACTGAGATAAGTGACTAGGTGTCTAAAAAATACCAATCTAAGATTGATTTAGTCAATAGTATAGGATTCAATTAAGAAAAATATAGGTTCAACACCCCTTATTATTTCATTTTCATTCTTATAGAAAAAAATCTTCTTAAGAATAAGAAATGTCAATCTTTCTAACTGTAGGCTCTGTCATACCAATCTAATTTGCAACATTATCCTAACAAGTTATTCTCAATCTGATAACAATTGTAATACTTAATAATACTTTAAAGCCAATCATTCATAATACTCTGAACACAAGTGATTAAAACAAGATTTAATTCATTAGTTTTTTTAAATATTCATGTATAAAATAAGAATGCCATGTAAAAATGCCATATATAGGCATACAATGCCAATAATACATATATTTCCATATAGGCATACAAAAAATTACATCATGTCTAACAACATAGTATCTAATGTTGGGTGAATACATCATTTATGCATGTACAATGCCAAAAATGCATACATTGCCATATGGGATCTACAACATCCTAATCATCAAATAGTCTTCCTCTCTTTGCCTTCTTTGAAAAAGACTCTCCCTAAGATGCTCTGCTTTTAGATGGAGATATACCAAATGCCTTGGATTGATCCAAGGTTCAACTGTGGGTACTATGCTCATAACTCATTTTTAGTCAAACCTATTTAAATATAAAAAATATTAAAAAATTAAGTATACATGAAACCAAGTTAGACACTCATTTTAAACTATATTAAAAAAATCATTTAAACATTCACTTACCACAATCTCATGGTAGTTCTCAATTTTCCATTGATGCTCAACTGGGTTAGTGCTAAATTCAACTGCATGAACAAGAATGTCAAATGATGAAGAAACATGAGGAAATGCCATTGTATTCATCTGAATCAAACTATCAAATGTCATATGACAACCTAGCATACACAATACATTCGTGCATATAAGTTATATTTGCCCAAGTATATAGTAAAATTATTAAAACAAAATTACTAAATTACAATTCAAAATTATAAGTAAATATACATACCTTCGTGAGTGCCTATGCAAATGACATTATAATAGTAATTCTTGAGTCTATCTCGACTCAAAATGATGGAGGAGTGTCCACCTTAGTCATCACCTAAACAAATAACCTAATAATTAATAACTTGGGAAATTCATTGATTAAACAAGTTGCTAAAAAACTTAGTCTTACATAATATATGAAAAAATATAATGAGGTCAAAATAAGCACGAATGTGACAAGTGGATATGTGTAACATGTGACTTGTAACAGCACACTGAAGGCAAGAAATGTTAGTTTCATGAGGGAGAATGACAAGACAATGAGGGAGTATTTATGAGTGAATTTTGTAACATTGAGTCATTGAATGCAAGTTAGGTGTTGAAACATCCTTGACACATCTATATACACTAGTTTGGATGTTTGTATAGCTTTGCTAAGGTGTATTTTAGATTTTGACCTGATTAAGGTCATTAGGACTAATTGTCTTAAGGCAGTGACTTGGTATAGTTGAGGACAATCCTATGAGATATGGTGTCTAAGTTGTTTTGTTTTGCAAATTTGATCATTTTAATACTTTGAATACTTTAATTACAAACATTCATTACTTTTTAGTCCAACTTAGTATTGATGTGATAAAATATCCCTTAGAAATAGTCATTATGATAAGATAAGTAACCTATATAGGTGTTTATTTAGAAGTTTATAAACTGAGTTTTAATCAAGTTAAGACACCTAGAGTGATATGTTGCTTTTATGGGGGAAATATATACAATGCTTTTAAGAGTGTTTAGAACCTTATAAAATAGGTATCTTCAAAATCTAAAGAAACATATAGAAAATAGAACTGAATATTGTAGAGATAAGAGTGAGTGGATAATCCTCTTTATAAGTGCATGACTTTGGTTTTCCTATAACTGACATTATGTCAACTATCTATCCTTAGATTTCCCTCAATTTTTACAAGAGAAGGTCTATCTGTATATAGTGCAAGTAGGTTGAGGTCAAAAAAGGGTGATATAGTCTTGTCAACACTCAATATTCATTTTAGGGGGACTTTCCTAATGAAAGGTTTTATAGTCTTATAGAGTCGGCATGTCACTCAAGTGATGAAAATACATGGATATAGATAGGCCATCTCCCCTAAGTATATATATTAGGTCATTGCCCCCCCTAAGTAGGTGGTGGTAACAAACTACTTGACCCCATTTATCTATATGGGGTTGAGGTCCCCTATTTGTATATAGTCATAAAACCTATGCTATATACATATAGGCTATAGTTATAGTTGACACTCTCCCAACAAGCCAATGGGATCTAATGGCCTACTCTATATATAGCTCTACTAATAGAGATGGGCATACTACCTCTTATCAAATGGGATCAAATGATTATCTCTAAATGGGATTGAGCACATATTAATCCAGACCAACTATTTTTGATTGAGAGCCTATGAAACACAAGAAGTAATAACATTGACAAAGTGGGATCAAGTGAATTCCAGTTAAATGTAAAGATTATGAATATTATATGAGTGATATAGATAGGGGGATAGATCAACCTACTATTCCCCTTCAGGATTAAGGGTTTATTTTCAAGTTGGATTGACATGCCTATCTATATAAACAAATATTTAAAGTCTAGTTGGAAATTGGAATTGACTAGGTACAATGGGATCAAGAGGATATTCCATCTAAATTTATAACTCCATATATAGAGATGAAATTGTTACACTCGATTGGAATTGATGAGAATTGAATTGTTAACTATGACCATTTTGGATATTGATCATAGAGATTGAACCACTATATGTGATTAGGATAATAAGGAATCAAGTGGTTAACTTGAGGCCAGTATTTAAAAGAAAAGAGTGGTTTGCATATTGATGAAGACATGCTATGCTTGATTGGGAAATTGATATAAATATATTATACCAAACAAATTTTATCAAATGAATTCTATATATATATATATATACATCCTATCCTATTGATTGGGATTGATCTGCTATGGGAACTACATATAAAGGGATATCAAGCAAATGTTCAACTTACTATTTTGGTTATTAAAAACATAGCTTAAATTTCAAAATAAAATCAAAAAATTTGAGATGGAGGATGAGTTTCAAACAATATGCCAATCCATGTTAATACATCAAACAATAAAAATTCCAACAAAATTATATTAGGTATTTTATATTTTCATACTCAAAATCTACCAATGATGCAATTAAGGTGTATGAATGTACATCTAGAGTATTTAATATTCACTTGAAATTTTACCTCTGTAAATGTATATGGTTTCATATTGACATAGATATATGTAGTAGGGGTTGGCCCACTACCTAGCTCAGTAAATTGAAATTATGATGTCGAAGGCAACGTCTGCTTGTGGAACACAAAAAATACATATATATATATATTATTCAATTTAAATGTGTAAATTAAGTTTTACCTTTTTAATTTGTAAATATAACTTAAAAATTTAACATGAAATTTATATAAAAAATATCTACATATGTGTAGAGTGTCCCAATGTATCCAAACCAAAAATGTGAGCCAACAACTCATCAGTAAAGACCATATCCTCCAAGCCCCCTAAAATACCACCATCATCATCTGAAGGTCTAGTTCATATAAAACCACAACATCTACATGGGTGGGGTGGGTATAGACACTAAGTGGAGTATCTCGAGCATCTATCTCTGAAAGCCTACTTATATGATGAATGAGTATATCAGTAAGCACATTTAGCACATGAAAAGTGTCTATCTCCACAACTTCCTTCATCATAGAGGGAATCTCTGAATGAAGTGGATCTTGGGTAGGGATCTTTGTAGGTCGATTAGGTGTAGGACATGCACTTAGTTGATCCTATACTGAGCCTTTCCCTTGGCCCTAAAACTCACCATAGTCAAAAGAGTTTGGAATTTCATTGAGGACAAACTCACAATAGAGTTTCCTCAAAAAGTACAAAGGGATATCATGGTTATTATAAGGTGGATAGTCAAACAACATCCACCATTGTTCCCAAAAATTTGATTTAATCAAATTATGTTGGCATTGATGGATTGGGAAATGTTTGGTCATTTTGAGAAATGGTGCATTGGTGGATGGATCGATAAATAAGGCACAAATTGGTTTTTTTATTATTTCTTTCTCTTATGCTAATAATTTGTCAGCATAGTAAGCCCTAAAAATATCTCTATATGAGCTTCATCTATCAATTTGACTTGTTATCAAGTCAACTTGACCTAATACTAATTCTAGGGTATTGGCCAAATAGGTACGGTGGGTGTTCATAGAAGTGGGCTCCCTCATTCTCCTAATTATTTGCTCAGTTTCAATTTTGTTCTCTACTACATGAGTAGCTATATCCTCTTGTTTGCTTGCAAGATCCAGTAGAACTATAAGAGGGTTAGGTAGAGGGTTATGAGGTTTAGGAGGGTTGGGCAGAGGGTTAGCTAAATGATTAAGTGGATGGTTAGGTAGAGCATATTGACCTGTTGGAGAAAAATTACAAATCAAACTATGCAAAACATTCATAAAAAATTTAAAGAAATTTATTTAATCTACAAATCTTACCTCTTTTTCATGGTGGCATCATTGATCTTATGAATGCGAGAGCAAAAAAAATGATTTCCACACAAGCTCAAGGGAAAAACACGAGATAAAGGTAAAAATGAAAAGCTAGAGGGCAAAACATGGATGTTAAAGAGCAAAATTCAAATGCAAAGGAGCAAAAGTGAAATGAGTAATTTGGGGTTTTTTTTTTTTTTTAAATATAATTTAGGGAACACGTATGTGTTCCTATAAATCATATCATACCTATTGCTAAGGGAATGTGTACTTATTCTTTATATAAAAAATGCGTACACATTATAAGAATAATTCATACATGTTATGTAATAATACTTATGAATTGTTGGGTATGTCCATAGAATTATCCCCTTACTCCGTGCACATACCCAATTATGAATAACCAGTCTTGTCATTCCAAAAAAAAACTAACCTATAAACATAAATAATAATATAACAAGTACAGGTTTATGCCACCTGGGTATACCTTATGGTTAAACTACATACTACTATAACCTATAGGATTACATCACGATGCACTATTATATGCTAAATATAACCAAATATTTATACATATTAATACTCTCATAATGTGTACCACACACAATTATTCATGGCTATATATATATATATATAAACTATCACTCAGTCATACTATTTCTAGTGAATTAGATAACTCATAAACCTCTTATGATCTTTCATTGTAATAACTCATTTCATTTTTAGGAGATTGATCCAAAAGATTATAGTTTTTAGTTCTTAAGAAAATTAATGATTTACTCAAAGCATCTATTAAACTATAGGTACAATCCCTATATATGATCACTTGTGCATCATATAATGCACCACATGAAAGTACTTCAATGATATGCAAATACTAAACCACCATTCAATTAAACTTTTTAATCAAGAGCTCCCTATAGTCATTTATAACTCTAATTGAGGATCTCAAATCACGTAGCTTATCCTAAGATGATGAAGACCCATGGTGAGTTATAAATATGAATCTATCATTAAAGGAGCCTAGAAATTTATTTGACACCTTTTCAAAAATCTTTATTCTCTTGACCAATTCTTATATGTTATATTCTCCCAATACTCATAGATTCCTCAAGTAAAAATGTTTTATGTAAATATAAATATATACAACTATGGTTTAAAGGTGTCAATTATCTTATAGTATTTATTATACATTGAATGAATATGATTCCTACTAACAATCCGAGTCAAATCATATGATCACGATCCTTTACAATAGTGTTGTTATCCATGTAAAACATAAATACATATCAAACATAGTTATATAGTTTATAATCACACATGGATCTATAGTTAGAGGAGCACACCTCTTCATTCAAGTTTAAGATAGTAAGCATAAGTATACCTATATTATTTTTACATAATCATCAATACACAGCTTTTATATTTTTACCTCTGTACAACAGGTTGTTTACTCTAAACTATATACTAAGCATATCATGGTTATCAAAAAATAATGAAAGACCACATTTTATACTCCACATGCTTTAGTGAATACTATTTTTAGGATTTCGGTAAGTTATAACTAAGATCCTTTTTAATTCAACTATCAAATTTATACATTTTACAGTAAGATCAATTATGTTGTTCATTAATCATAAATCCCTTTCATGTTTCAATATGTACTCATATCCAAGCTCATATTCAACCCAAAATGTATTTGTGGTCTTAATTCAATCTCATAGGTTTAATATTACCCAGAGCATTACTTATATCAAGTTATCTATAAAGACATCTAAATACATGGGTTATTATATAAAAATAATATGTTTTAATTTGCTAAAGCAAATGTATTATTTCCAAGGTCATAAATTAACTTATCTCAAAATTCATTCCCACATTTAATAAAGTTAACTAATTTGCCATTTAGATTCCCATATTATGACTCGATTAACTATTTAAGTCCAATGTATTCTTTTACATATAAAGTTTCCATATTTGGCATCCAGTTGGTTTTCAACATACCAAGATGCCTCATTAAGGAGGCTCTCATTACATTTTTATTTAACCAGTCACTAGACACTAAACTTACTTCACCCATTTTGAATAAACTACCACAATTCATTTCCCATTACATAGGTGGAATATAACATCAACAATGTCTTTTGCGTGTCATATTGGCCAATGGTAATTATAAGGCAATGCCTTAGATATTAAAGCTAACATTATTCACTTATTGATATTCAATTATTAAAAATATAGTGACACCAATTACTTATTTAGTTATTAAAACTCCTCAAGTGAAGTATAATGATGCCAATGCACAAAACTAGATGATTCATGTTACATGACTATTACACTAATTATGAATTAGACTACAATGAATCATAGATATTGTTAATAAAATTATGAGATATAAGGAAAATGCTTAAAACTCAATCCAGTGAGCAAGCATGTCAAGTGGGAAAAGATCATTTTAAGGGCCTCTTATTACCCTATACACTCAATGCATTAGATTCAAACTAATTTTTTTAATCATCTAACACATGAATTTATAACATTTACAAGAATAAATAGTAATTTCCACTCTAATAATGATACAACAAATTTGACTAAAAATATACAAGAACTTTAGGGTGAAATCTGAGCATAGCAATTAAGCTGGTCTCACAAAAATGTTATTATCAAGGGTTTATTATGTTTGATTTTTAATAGATTATCAAAATAAGCCTATAACATTATACAAAAAAAGACATCCATTTTATCTTGCATGCTCCATGAAGATCCAAAAGAATGATACCTTCAATAGAAAATGAAGGGTTTCCTATCATCTGTCTGAAAAGTTGGACTTTTTTTAAAGCCCCTGAACTTGTGGTCCATAATTCAATAGATGATGATTGAACAAGAGGAGAAGCCATAAAAAAATCCAATATATAGTCCATTGGTATATTTTTAATGGGGTTCCATTTTAATCAAATAAAATAAGATCTAATTTAGGTAGAATCACTAAAATAATACTGAACATACAAATAAGATCACACCCCCTTTATTCAATTTCATCGTAATATAATTTTGTATAGTCCAATATACAAATATATGTAGATATATAGTTTTATGCAGGTTAGCCTATACATATATATAGTACATACATATATGCATACATATGCATATGTACATTCTTATTTAATCAAATTACCATATTTTTGTAGATATATATAAAATCATATAAATTCTTAAGACATTACCTACCTAGTAATGTATCTAAGGCCAAAACAGTGCGATATGTCAAACTCCCTTTCTTTCTCGACACTATCCTCTTTCCATTATTCTTTTTGGTAAGAACTACCTTGCTTCACATAATCTCCATATATTCCCTCCTATTCTTCAAATGGTGTAGCTTTTAAAAGATTTCTCTCTATTTTTTTTTTAAAATTCTTTGTTTTTCTCATTTTTAATGTATTTCTTCCTTTTTGTTTTTCTCTTCACAAATGGAAATATTCTAAATTTTATTTATTTTTAACATTAATTATAAAAATCCAAAATTTTATTAAATAAATTAGCATCTCCAAATGCCATGATGGTTTAATAATAACTCCATTAACTAATAACCTTAAATTTGCACAAATCATATTCTAAAGGCATTATGATCACACATAAAACACACTAGATTAAATCCAAAAAACCATTAAAATATGCAAGTAAACCATGAAAATTAACTATTTAATGCAAGCAAAAATAAACACACTATGTTATCCATTTCATTATGCATTTTTAATATGTGCTAACTACTATGGTATGTGTAAGGTTCTAACTAGTTTCTCTATCATCCTCTAACATCTCCATTTACGTTACCCTCTCTAAAGATGCTCTCCCTCTATCACGCTCTAAGGTATGATTTATACTACATCAACCTCAAAAAAAATAGGTAATTAGATCATAACAACATGATATACACAGATCATAAAATATAACTTGAGATAAATCATCAACATGTTATTAATGTAAACACATACACTACGACTAACTCACATACATGTATTCATGTAACTTAAGAAATATTAAACTATTCTATAAAATCATATATATCAAACCTTAGTCAAATCCAAATTTGTTAACTTTAAATATCCATAGATAATCCAATAGTTTGCTTAGCAAGGAATCGAGATATAACATCCTTCCCACCTAAAGCTATTCATCATTCCAGATGACTCTTATCCAAACATAGATTATGAAATAAAAACATGGTTCTATAAATAATTAATATGGTATAAAGTATCAAATTGAGTAAATACATACAAAATTTACCTATAGGTCTCCTCATAGTCCTCTTAAGTAGTATTATTATCAGAGTATTGGTCCTATAAGATGCTACTCTATGACATCTACCTATTATGAAAATAAGGTTTGTGAGTGTCACTTACTCTAAAGGGTTCCATCATGACCACCTTGGAATCCCAAATCAACAAGACAAGCCTATATACTTAGGACTGACCACTTCTAATACCTCAAAGGGTCCCAAATATCTAAATTAAAGTTTTACAGACTTTCCAAAAATACATGAGATCATCATAAATGTTTAGGGAGAGTTCCACAAAACCTTCTAGTCCCCTCTGCACATCTCTCTAACCTAGAGAGTGTATTTCTCATTCTAGAGAAAACAATTTTGGGAACCTAGCATAATTGATGTGTATAAGTTAATATTATTACTACTCTGCATATCTCTTAATAAGTATAACGTGTCAATATTGTCACTACTCCACAGAGCTCCAGACAAGTATGATGATGAATAGGAATTGGAAATACTATATTTCTAATGTATACAAAATGAAGGAATCAACATTCTATCATATACATTCATATGGGCATATGATTAAATTTGACAAGTCCATCTGTCGTATCCAAACTCAATACCTATTGAGTCAATGTGAGGCTAAGTAAGATCCACTCCTATCGCTTAGTACTCACGTTCTTAATTCACCACCTTCCCTTAGGTCTCCATGACCTAATGATCTCCAAAATGTGCACAAAGTTAAATTAATCATAATTTTATACTAATAGATCATAGAAATAAATATCATATGATAAATAATTTTAGAGGCACTAACATACATATAAGAAAATCATATAATTATTTCATAATTTTATTAAGTTGCCACTAGCCAAACATAACTAGTATCATATTTCACAACTTAACCTATAGTGTTATATTCATAGTTAAGAGAGAATAATGTTAAAATTATCATAACATATAAATACTAAGGATCACACCATCCTTAAAACTTATAAAAAACAAATGAGAGAATGCCTCCTTACTTGCTTGTCTATCACATAACAAGTTAAAGGTTTATCTCAACGCTTTTAGACTACCAAGATGTTCCGCACATCCTACACCATACTTTTTACCAGTGAAGGTACATAAATATCTTTCAAAAATAACATGCTCTAAACAAAAGAGAATAATATTAGTCTAATCAAGGGTATATAATAACATGATAGTTATAATTGACTTATAATTTTTAATCTAGAGTTAATAATAAATTAAATGTTTGCTACTCCTCATGGTCTAGCTTCAAAATTTTTAGATAAAGTAGCATTAGAAAGTATAAATCTAAAAAATCATCAGTGGAAATTAGAGAACTAACTGTTTCTACTCGCTTTTGCTTTTTACATTCAGAAGAAATAAGAAACTAAAGTTAAGTGGTTAGGGGTTTGTACGTACCCAGATGAAGTTGCGCACCGTATCCAGACGTTGTAGGAGCTCCCCTTTGGCTGTGGAGGATGACACCTGTAGATAAGAAAGACTTAAACAAAGAAAATGTTAGATATATATATGGTGGACTGTCAAGCAAAGCTCGGTCCTAGAAGTGCAAAGACTTCCTTGAAGGATGACAGTCCACTTATTTGACAAAAGAGTGTTGGATAAAGAGAAATAATGAAAGACTAAGAAACAAAAAATAGACAATGCGTACCTGTGTTCTGTTGTAAGTCTTCCACAGTCACCGACATTGGTGGTTCTACCGGAGTCAGTTGGTCAAGGTTGCCGACATCGGTAGGGGAAATGGGCCGTGATGCCGATATCGGTAGGGGCAATGGGCCTTGGATAGGTTGCAGGGTATGTTTGTGGTCAACAAAATAGTTTGGGAGATTCAAAAGGGTTGTGTAGGGATGTCGGGCAATGGTAAGAGTTTTAGGAAGGACAAAGGTAGGGGATAGGGGTGGGAGGAGAATGAGGATGAGAGGAAGGCTTTTCAGCCTTTTTGGGAAGAAAGTCAGGTTGTCTCAATAGTACTCAGAAATAGCCAATGGAATAATCACCAATGCATTCAAAAAAATACTAAAATATAAACCAGAAGAATACTTAACTCTTGGTGGAGAACCAGAAGTGTAGAAGACTTGTTTTCGTTATGGCTGATGTAGGAGGCTTTGTGCAATCTTCTAATCCAATGTGGAGTGAATTCTATAGAGTTTCTTAGCTTGGAGAGTGATGATAGAATGCTGATTCCTGCAAAGAGTCAAAGAGCAAGAGAATTCAGATCTTAGGAGCAAGAGAATTCACATTCCTGTCCTACAGTCGAGGTCAAAATTTAGTTTTAAGCAACCGACGTCGGTGATACTGCCGTCGTCGATCGACTGTTAACTGACGTCAGTGGATAGAGAATGGGGAAAAAGGCTATTTTTAGCCTTTTGCCTATTCTTCCATCTGCCAAGTTTGGTTGTCATTGTTAAATGGTCCAAAGGCAGGTTTAATAGGTACGAGAATTAGTGGGAGAGTTAAAATTAGGTCTTAGGTAATTATGATTAGTCATAGGGTGATAAATGGCCTAAGAGCTAGGAATCTAAGTTGAGGTGTCTAGGGGGATTATTAATTTAAAATAAGTATTTTAAATTAATAAAGTATAGGTTAGGCATGTTGAAGTTAGAAAGGGACCAAAGGGGGGGTTGACACTATTTTGGTGTCTACATTTGCCTCTTTTTATCTTGTTGGTTGTTTTGACGAACTGCAAGACAAAAATAGGAGTAAGTTGCCCTAGGTATGGGATGAGGTGTAGGTTGCTACGAGTAAGGGATGAGGTATTCTCCATCAAAGCAAGAGTCGAGGGAAGGTAACCTGATATCGGGTGCCAATTTGATAGGTAGTGGATGCGTATGGTGAAGTTGGAGTGTGAACACTGTAATAGTTGGGATTGTGTGTATACCACTTCACATGATAGATAAGTCAAATTGTCGTAGTCAAAGGTCAAGGAGTGATAAAATTGAAATAATTGAGCCCCAACATTTAGTCATAGCTGATTGGGTTAAATGATCAAAGTTGTAGCTCCAATGGTCATCGTGTTCCAAGTATCCTGGGCTCAAGAAGTGCTCTTGGAAAACATGAAAATGTCACAAATATTGAGGATCAACTGGAGCACAATCTGACAACACATGTGAGAGTCATAATGTGGGTTGTGTACAATTAGCTAACTATTCATGAGGTAGCATATATGCAATCAAAACAACCAAGGCAAAGTTGTCTTGGAAGTGGTTGTGGTCTGAGGACATAGTCGCGATCTCCAAGGTCATTGGTCGAGTCGGGCTGAGTCATGGTATGATCTAAAGTGGCATGTGTTGTGGTTAGGGAGATGTATGTGATCTCTAATGTGCCCCATGAGAAGTTTAGGTAACTCATTCAGTGTCAGGGATGATTGTTTGGTCATGATTTTGGGTTGGTATAAATAGTTGGTCCATTAGATGGACGGATGAAGGAATGGCTGAGCTAACCTCAGAAGACCCCATGTCAACTGAGTGCTATCTCCATAGCCCCTATTTAAAGTGCCTCAGGTTAATTTAGTTCTCCCAAGAAGGGAGGAGGAGTCAAAGAGATCAATAGTTAGTTTGGTCATGTTAATGGTTGAGCACTTCTCATATGTCTGATGGTACATGCTTGAAATGATGAGTGTATGACGATGTTACAACCTTTTCCATATTATGTGATGGTGTATTCTATAACATAAGTGATGTGGGGTTTTCATCCCTAGAAATTTTCCATATTAGTGATGGTGTATGCTAAAAATAAAATGAGTGATGATGTTATAGCCTTTTCCATATTATGTGATGGTGTATTCTATAACATTGGTTGGGTGGTTTTTCATCCCTAGCAATTGTCCATAGTAGTGATGGTGTATGATAAAAATGAAATGAGTATATTTATGCTTTAGCAAGTTCCATATTGGTGATGGTGTATGCTTGACATAAATTGTGTTTGGTTGACAGTTTCCATGTGTATTGGTTTCCATAAAAACTAGTGTGAATGGGGTATGATATGTTAGTGGTCTGAAAATGTTTTGGTTTGGTTTGGTCAGGTTTGATTGGGTTTGGTTGTATGACGAAGATGCATAAGAAGTGAAAGGTGCATTTCTCTTTCATTGGCAAGGACCATAATGGTAGCATAGATATGGTTGTTGCAAACAAAAGCCCCATTCATGCATTATGTCATTGACCATTGTTTGTGTTAGAGAAGTATTCAAATCACTTGATGTTAAGTGAGCTCAAAATCCCTTGGGTATGTTGGGGTAATAGGTTTGATTATGTGAGGTATGAGGATAGCGTAACCCTTTTTAGCAAGGATAAATTTTCCCCTTTTATAGGTGACCCTGAGAATGACTATAGGCAAGTCCATGACTTAATAGTTTGTCAGTCAATTTTTTTTTGGTAGACTGATCAATGTGGGAAGTCTATGTGGGGATGTTGTTTTGTTTTGTGGTCATATGTGAAGCTGATCGATGCAGGAAGCTTCTGAAAGAGTGCTATTTGGAGCAAGATTTGGGCATAGCCATCCTTCGATTGAGTGGTCTATATTCTGCTTTGTGTGGTTGAATGTCTTTGAATAGCTGTCCTTCAAGGGAACAGTCTATTAATTACAACAATTATGCAGCTGTCCTTCAAGGGAGCAGTCTAAATTTATAATTTTATGAACTTTGAATAGGCATCCCATTTTTATATGTTTTGTGGACTGAAGTTTTAGTCATGGACTAGCCTATAGAGGTTTAAAGGTTTCCCTTTTTAGTAGGACAAAGCATTAATGTTTGTAGGAAAAGAAGGGAATAGGAATGAGGATGACAGGGGTTGCTCAAGGGATGAGCTCAAGTTAAATATCAAGTGAATGAGTACTTGATTAATAGTAGAATGGTCATAGATGCAAGGCATTAAGGGGCTCAGGTTCTGGCCGGCCTTCAAGAGAAGACAAATGATAAGTCCCTGATCCATACTTGTGTGTTATGATATAAGGTCTAAGCTAATTAAGAGCAAACTTGCCTCATTTACTTCTTTCCATATTGGTCACGTGTTGGTTTTCCTTGAGGACAAGATCTCTGATTTTGAAATCTCATTCTCTCAGACTTTTGTTATAGGCACGTTGGATGCGATTTTGGTAGATATGGAGATGGTTGAGGGCAGCAAGGCAACGCTCATCAAGTAACTCAAGTTGAGCCAACCGATCTTGACGAAAGTCATTGTTAGAAAGGATGTCATGTAAGGAGATGCATAGAGATGGTATCTATACTTCAAGAGGCAAAAATACCTCAGTTCCATACACTAGAGAGAAAGGTGTAGCACCCGTAGGGGTTCGAATGCTAGTGTGGTAGGCCCACCTAGTGAAGGGAATGTGAATGTGCCAATCCCTTCCAGTATCGTTGACCACCTTCATTATAATTTTGGTTAAGATTTTGTTGAAAGCCTCAGCCTGCCCATTTGCTTGTGGGTAGTAAGGCGAGGAGAAGCTGAGCTTGATGCTAAATGAGTCACAAAGTTTTTGGACAGTTTTGTTTTTGAAAGACTTGCCATTATCGGTGATGATTTTGTGAGGTACACCAAAACGATAGATGATATGGGTGTTGATGAAGTCGACGATTTTGTCAACTTTAGTGGAGATGAGAGGAACAACTTCCACCCATTTAGTGAAGTATTCGGTTGTGGTGATAATGGACTGATGTCGAAGAGATGAATGAGGGTTAATCTCACCAATTAGATCTAAGCCCCATTGTGAAAAAGGCTAGAAATCCTTAGTGACTTGTAGAGCGTGGCTAGGGATGTGAAGTAAGTTAGCGTATTGTTGGCATTTGATACAACACCAAACATAGTCACTGCAGTCTTGGTGAAGAGTGGGCCAATAATAGCCCAGGCGAAGGATGCGCTTTGCAACCAAGTTACCACTAAAATGCCTTCCACAAATCCCATCATGGACTTGTTTGATAGCGTGAGATGTTTTAGTGGAGGTTAGACATCAAAGAAAGAGGCCATCAAAACCTCATTTATAGAGAAGACCCCCTAGCATAATATATTGAGCTGTGCTTTTGATAAAAGCCCGTCACGCATTGCTAGAGAGATCAGGGGGGACAATAGAATAAGTTAAGTAGTCCACAAACATCCTGTGGACTAGAGTCAATGGTGCTGACGAGGTTGATGTTAGTGGAGATATATGAAGGTAACGCCAAGTGATGTATTGTAACATAAATTCTCGAGGAAGATGATGAGGATGGAATGCATGAGGTGAGAGAAGCCATAGTATCAACAAACTTATTCGTAGATCAAGGAATAGTTTTCAAGAGGTAATGGTCGAAAGATTCTAGTAGGGTGTGAACACGGTGTTTTTACCTTTGCAAAACTTCATTTTTACAAAGATATGAACTGTTGATTTGATTGATGACTAGTTGTGAGTCACCAAAGATGTTGATGGTCTTGATGCCTAGGAAAAGGGTGGTTTGAAGTCCCAAAATTAAGGCTTCAATTCAGCCATGTTGTTGGTACATTCAAAGTCAAGTTTGAAAGATAGGGGCATGGGCTAACCCTCGTGAGGGATGAGAATGACCCCCGCACCCCCACCGTGTTGACATTTAGACCTATCAAAGAACATTGTCATTTGATAAAAAATGTCATCGGTGGATAATGTGGCGATGGATTCATCAGGGAATTCACAGTGAGAGGGTTGGTTGTCAGGTAGAGGGGCATCTGCTAGTTGGTCAGCAATTGTTTGCCCCTTTATAGATTTTTGTTGGATGAATTCCAAATTGAACTGAGCAAGAAGCATGAGCCAATGAGCCATACGTTGGTTTTGGTATGGCTTAAATGCATGAATTTGAGGGGGTCAGTGTGGGTGATGACATAAGTCTTGTGATTGAGAAGATAATGACGAAGTTTGGTAACGGCAAAGACTAATGCCAAATAGAGGTTTTTGGTATGAGTATACCGAGTTTCATAGTCAATGAGCATTTAGCTTATATAATAAATCGCTTGCTCACGATGTTGTTCATCTCGGTGCGTGATCATGGCACCTAAAGAATGATTTGTTGCTAAAATGTAAAGGTAGAAGGGTTGGTCATCTTTAGGTGGAATAAGGACTGGTGGAGAGACAAGATAATGTTTAAGAGCCTCAAAAGCCTCTTGGCAATCCTTATCCTAATTAAAGGAGACGTCCTTCTTGAGGAGGTGATGAAAGGGTTGACATCGATCAAAAATTTGTGAGATGAAGCGATGAATAGATTGAAGCTTCCCTTGTAGGCTGCCAAGTTGCTTTAGATTGGTAGGTGGAGGCATCTTGAGTATAGCTCTTATCTTAGTAGGATCAATCTTAATGCCACGAATGGAAATGATGAAGCCTAAAAGCTTCCCAGAGAGAACCCAAAGATGCATTTCTTGGGGTTGAGTCGAACGTTGTATCAGAGGAGGTGAGTGAATATGATTTTGAGAATAGTTAAATGGTCATCCACATAGTCCTCCATGATTTTGTGGAGGAGATCATGAAAGATGTAGGTCATGGCGCGTTGATATGTGGTGCCTACATTTTTTAGGCCAAAAGGCATGACCCTATAGCAAAAAGTCCCCCATGGGGTGATTAAGGTGGTCTTGTGTTGATCTTTTGGTGCAATCAAGATTTGGTTGTATCCTGAAAATCCATCCATGAGTGATAGCATCTCATGACCGGCCGTAAGATCAACAAGTTGGTCGATGTTGGGTAGAGGATAATCATCCTTTGGGCAAGCCAGGTTAAGGTCACGATAGTCAGTATAGATTCGGATCCCCCCAGTTGCTTTGGTGACAAGGACAATGTTTGACACCCATTGTGGATAATCAATGGGTTGGATAAAGGAGATAGAGAGAAGACATTGAAGCTCCTCTTTGACAAGGAGGGCGACGTGAGGATGCATCTTGCAAAGCTTTTGCCTGACAGGCTTAGCCTCTAGGTTTGTGACAATGTTATGGATGATGATGTTAGGGTCGATGCCAGGCATATCGCTGTAGGTCCAAGCAAAGGCTTTGCTATGATCTGAAAGGAATTTGGTATATTCAATTTGTTCTTGGGCATCCAAAGATTGACCAATCTTTAAAATGTGAGGAACATCGAAAGATGGAAGGTTAATGTCAATGGTTGATTCATTTAACATAACTTGTGTTTTCAAAGGAAGGGATCATTAGATGAAAGAGTCATCTGCACCCATGTAGGTGAGAATGGCATCATCATCCACGCATTGGACGGTGTTGATGGTAGAAGATTCATCATCTATCATGTTTGGATAAATGAGAGGGAGAGACCTGGATACCCTACCTAGTTGATAGGTTAGGGGTTCCAAGTGAATGGCATTTATGCAAAAAAAAACTAGGAGGGATGGAAACCACCAACTCCGCAGGTGAAGATGGGGGAATAGGTGAGTTAGGAGGTGATTGTTATATGATAGGTTTGGGGTGAGGGTTTTTATAATTTTCAGTAGGTTCTTCAAAACCCAGGCCATGTTGCTTCTTGGCATTCTTTATGGCCTCGTCATTTGGTGGTTCGACGGGCTGGTGGGAGCCTTGTTCGTAGTGCCCAAAGCTAAAGCCCTTCCATGCACACCTATAAAGATAGGTATGACCAAAGTTTGGGTTTCCAAGAAAAGAGAATTCAGACATAAATGGTTGGGGTTATGAAAGAGGATTCCCATCAGTGGGAGCTCGATCTAGCCCTCCATAGATGAGATTTGTTTGAAGATTGGAAAGACCATAAGGGATGACCATTCTGATACGATGGTCATAGCTAGGATTGTGATGAAGTTTTCCATACTCTTGAGGAGTATGGAACATGTCCAAGGTGAGTAAACGATACTCCCCAAGTGAAAGACATTGGAAGGTATCTTTCATAGGGTCTTTTGTTGTCACTTGAGGAGGTGGTGTAGGTGTAACTGCCGTTTGCATACTTGTTGAAGCTTTCACAAGTGGAGGCAGTGTTTGGGTCGATGTCTTGAAAGGAATGAGAACATCGTTGGGTTGATAAGTTGTGTTGCATGTCTTGAAAGGGGAGGGGTCTGTGGGAATGACATGGACTTGACCGTCGTGTTCAAATTTGACACAATGGTGTAATATAGAAGGGACACAAGCCATGACACGGATCCAAGGTCATCCTAATAACATTTAGTATTGGAACTCTCCCTCGATGATGTAGAAGAGCTTTGGGATTGTTCGTGGGCCAACACGAATATGTAAGACGATGGTGCCAATGGTAGTGGTGGTGGAGTCATTAAAATATCAAAGAATTGCATCAGTTTTAGAGATACAATTCTTTGGGAGGGCTAATTGGTCATAGGCATGGGTGTAAATGATATTGATGCTAGCACCCCCATCAATCATAACTCGCTTAATGCGAGTTCGATCAACGTAGGCTGTGATGAAAAGGGCAACATCCTGATCTTCCAAGTTGGAGGTAGGAATTTTAGAATCACTAAAGGTAATAGAGGGGACAGTGGGTAATGATTGGACTAAGGTAGCTAGTGGTTGGGGGTCCTTAGGTTGGACCTCCACTACCTATAAAGCTTTGATTAAAGCTTGAAGATGTTGTGGAGAGCTTTGAATGAGGTCATATAAAGTCATCTTCATGAGAGTTTGGTGAAGCTGTTTCACCATAGAATCACGGATTGCCTCTGAAGAAGTGGGTTAGGATGTACCCAAGATAGAAATCTTGGGTTTGGGTGGTTAAGCAGGTTTGACAAATGGGTAGGTCTAAGGAATAACAACTTTCTCTTTTGCTTTATCCTTTAAAGTTTGTGACCTAGTGGCCACATTGATGGTGTTAATCTCGAATAAAGGGGGCGACGGAGGTAAAGGGACCATAGTCCGATGATGGGATTCTGATGAAGGTGAAGAGGTTTGAGAGACATGAGACGGTGTTGGAGATTTGTTGACAGTATCCTCAACAAGAAGGGTGTTTTTTTCCAATTAATGGTGAATGAAAACCTTGAGGGCACAATAATTTTTAGTGTCATGCCCAGGTGAGCGATGATATAGGCAGATTTTAGTGTCATCGAACCAAGACAGTTTTGGTCCGAGAGGTTGAAATGGTTTAATAGGTGGAAGAGTGATGTTAGAAGTTTTCAAAAGTTGGTGTAGTATCAAAGCATATGAACCCACTAAGGGGTCTGTGCTTGTTGATGCACTAGGTGTTGATGACTTTTGTTTGGGAGTTGTTGAGGGAGATTTCTGTACCACCTTTTGGGTTGGTGGTGTGGCCACTCATGTAGACGACACTTTCTTCGTGAGGGGTGCTAAATTTTTTAGAGGAGGTATGTTTTTTGTGGGTAAAGGGAGTAATAGAGGCAACTTGTTTTTGTTAGGTGTTGGAGTAGGGAACACTCTAATTAAGGTAGAAGGATGAGGGCCTAAAATAGAGGGCGATGGTGATGGTGGATGAGGAGTTCTATGACGTGGTTTAGTGGCCTTTTTCAATACGGCATGAGGACCACTAGTATGGGGGGCAAGGTTCAAGTCGACCTTCACTTGTGGGTGAGTGAAGTTAGATATGGGGCAAACACCGAGGGATTTAACCATTTTTGGTATGGTGGATGTTTGTGAGGGTTTAGGTTTAGATGTAGATGGTTGATCTTCTGAAGATTTGGAAGTAGAAGCCTGGTCCTCGTTGGAGACTTTGGGAGATTTTGTTAAGGAGGGTTGTTAGTACGAGATGAAGTGGGATGTATAAGATAAGGATCTTTAAGTCACTCCCATAATGCCTCATGCTCTAAGTTACTTGAATGGAGAAATCCTAAGTTCTCAGCCAATCGAGAGAATGGTTTGGAAGATGTTAGACGAGGCTTTATAATTGGTTTTTTATAAGATTTGGGTGGTTGTGAGTGGAAATGTGTTAGATGTGGAAATATTAGGCCAAAGGCGAGGGAGAGCCATTACTAGATTGTCTTCGATTGAAGTAGGTGAAGATTGTTAGGATTGTGGAGCTAAAAGCTTCACTGATGCAGACATGGAGGAGGTTGCAGAATGAGTTGCTGAGTGTCAGAAGTGTTTGGCGTTGGTCTGGCCAACCGGCGTCGGCAGGGTAAGACAGAATGCAACCGACGTCGGTCATATATCGGCCGGCGTCGGCGACCCCAGGCAGACAGGGACCGACGTCGATCGCCTGTGTAGTTCGACTGCGAGTTAATTACGGGCAGTGAACTAACGAACCAAGAGTTTGCATGATGAGTGCTAATTTTAGACTCATAGCTGCGGATCTAATTATTGTAATTAGATGTCTAATCATTGTTTGGATGAGATCTATATAATAGACTCATGGTTGTATTGGAAAAGTGTGCTAGGGAGTAAGAGAGCATAATTATAAGCTCCTTCTGTGTGTGAGGTAGAGCTATGGTGCGTTCCTCCTAGTGCCACAGTACCAGGTGTGTTGGTGCTGGATTGGAGAGCCAGCTGGGTTCTTCAAGAGTGTAGGATCTTGGTCACAGTTGCATGGCCTATATAGGAGATCTACATGGTAAGTAAGATCGTTGATCTGCAGGTGTATGTGTGTGCAAGGTTGAGGTTCACAGGTGAATAGAACCATTGCTTGATTTGCAGGTGTGCAAGGTCATACAGATAGCAACACAACAGGGAGCAGTATCAGGCATGATCTACTTGGAGTACAGGTGTGTACTCGGATAGAGCAAGAGGAAGGCAAGGGAGTTCCTTCCATAAGTATGGTCTGTTGAATTGCAGGTTGTTGCAGATTCATGGGAGATCTACTTGAAGTACCTTGAGTACTTGTGGAGCACGTGGAGTGCTTGTGGAGTGCGTGGAGCACTTGTGGTGTGCGTGGAGCACGGGAGGTGAACACCAACTCTGTATTTGAGTTGGGTGTTGGGACCTGTGAGAGGGAGAGCTTTGGGGAGGAGAATTACTGTTCACTTGAGGTGTGGGAAACCTCTGTAAGGTGGTGGAGAAGAAGTGGCATCTTCTTTATTGTATTCTTTTCTGTATAAAGTGTTAATACAATTTGGTATTGTCTCTCATATCATATGTTATTCTAAATTCTAGTTACTTGGTGAATCTGGTTAATTTCCGCATATTAAGTTGCTTGGTATTAGTAATCAAATTGTGTGCTTCCGGTGTACATCCTCCCAACAAGTGGTATCAGAGCCTTGGTTGTAGGTTCTTGAGCTTGATACCAACAAGTGGTATCTGAGCTGAGGTTGGAGGAAGCAGGTTTTGTTTTTGGTTACAGGGCACTCTCAGGGGTTTCTGATCGAGTGGGAGTAGAGCAACAGCAGATCAAAGTAAGCTAAGAATGGAGGAGTTGAAAAGCACAGATGGTCACTCACGGTCCTATGGAAAGAAAGAGCAGGTAAAAGATTATTGTTGGTTGGTAACAGATCAGCATGAAGAAACTGAAGATACAGATGTAGCAGGTGTTGTTGCACGGGATGTGTTTGCAGGTTTCTTGGATAAAGTTGAATCTTGGATAAAAGATTCAGTTGCCTCTTTCCATGCAGTTCCAGGTAGAGGAGCTGGTAAGCCTTGCCAAAGAATTGGCAAAGGGGAAGTGAAGCTGAAATTGTAGGCGGCCAACACACAGGTGTTGATGAAGGTCATGCAGGTCCCAGGTTTGGAGATATGGCTAATTTCTTCAGAAAGATTGGGTGATGAGAGATGCACAAGAACTCTCACAGCGGATGCACTTGAATTAGCTGGTGGTAAGAAAACAGGTATCCTTTATCTACTTGTTTATATTACTGATTCTTCTTTTGTTGTGGAGACGTGGCTTCGTAGGCTTGGTCACATGAGCAGGAAGGAGATGCATGTTCTTAAGCGGAAGACTGATATATTTGACAGGCTTAAGAACTGGAAAGCCTTGGTGTTTATGGAGGAGATGGCGGACAGAACCCAGTGGATGTGGCTGGATACTTCTGAGCAGGGCAGTTTGGACATGGATTTTGATTCAAAGAAGCTCGCGGGTAAAAAGTCATCACTCACAGGCGAACACAGGTACCGATGTCGGTCAGGAGGAACCGGCGTCGAACAGACAGGTGCCGAGGTCGGTCATGTGCAGACCGACGCCGGCGATGTCGGGCAGGGTAAGACCGATGTCGGTCATGGGACCGACGTCGGCAGTATTTAAGACCGATGTCGGTTAGAAGGACCGACGTCGGCAGCAGGGACACCAGCGCAGGCAGGTTGGTAGTCAGGTACAGACGCATGGAACCGACGTCGGTCGGATGCAGACTGTGGGGTGACCGAGGTCGGTCACTGTAACGAATTTTGGGTGGATAGCAAGCTGTCAAGGAGTCTCAAACACCCATACGGAGGACTGAAGGCGTAAGTAGGCCCTCAAATTCGTTGTTCCTCTTATTCATACTTGTTGCTGATTTTATAGTAGGAAGGATCTAGGAAACAGGTGTGAGCTTGGCATGGATGAGGATGTGATTCCTTGGAGGAGAAACAAACAGGTGTGTCTTGGTAGAGATGCCAGCAGGTATGAAAGCACAGAGACGAATGGATACCTTAGTAGAAGAATAGAGAGAACGGATACATGAGACGGAAGACCAGGTATATGGTCTTGTGGAGCTGCAGGACAGTGGTACAGGTTTTGACAGGTGGAGGACGGAGCATGGCTTCAGTCAATGTCAGGGTAACTACTGTGGTTTTGACTTACCAGGAGGATGGTGATTGTAACATCATTCTGTTGATGTATGTGGATAGTATGCTAGCTAGCAGGGGTGTACATACAGGGTTTTGCTGAGCTAAGGGTAAGATTAGTTCAGTGGCATGTCATGAGGAGTTTGGAGCAGCGGAATTCTTTGACATGGGAGGCATGGAGATCACAGGTTGATTTTGTCTCGAGTGGGAGCTGATGTGAAACAGGTGTTGGCGAGGTTCGGGATGCAGAGCCGGAGCACACTAAGGGCTGGACAGGTACAGTGTCCGAAATCACATGAGGTCTGGTATAGACCTGAGTATTCCCATGCAGTGGGAGCTGTCAGAGAGTTAGGAGCCAATTCGGGGAAGTGGATTCTCAGGTTTTTCTGAGAGGGACCGGCAGCAGGTGTTGCTATGCAGGGTCAGGACTTAACTACAGGTGTTGTAGGTTCGGATGTGGCAGGTTACTCAGATGACAGGTGGTACATCACAGGTTGTGTGGTGGGTTGTCTTCAGGTGGGAGCTTGAAGAGGGATACAAACCAGGAAATAGATTAGATGGAGTACAGGTACAGGTACAGTGCAGCTGTTTATCTCCAAGTGGGAGATTGTTAGGATTGTGGAGCTAAAAGCTTCACTGATGCAGACATGGAGGAGGTTGCAGAATGAGTTGCTGAGTGTCAGAAGTGTTTGGCATTGGTCTGGCCAACCGGCGTCGGCAGGGTAAGACAGAATGCAACCGACGTCGGTCATATATCGGCCGGCGTCGGCGACCCCAGGCAGACAGGGACCGACGTCGGTCGCCTGTGTAGTTCGACTGCGAGTTAATTACGGGCAGTGAACTAACGAACCAAGAGTTTGCATGATGAGTGCTAATTTTAGACTCATAGCTGCGGATCTAATTATTGTAATTAGATGTCTAATCATTGTTTGGATGAGATCTATATAATAGACTCATGGTTGTATTGGAAAAGTGTGCTAGGGAGTAAGAGAGCATAATTATAAGCTCCTTCTGTGTGTGAGGTAGAGCTATGGTGCGTTCCTCCTAGTGCCACAGTACCAGGTGTGTTGGTGCTAGATTGGAGAGCCAGCTGGGTTCTTCAAGAGTGTAGGATCTTGGTCACAGTTGCATGGCCTATATAGGAGATCTACATGGTAAGTAAGATCGTTGATCTGCAGGTGTATGTGTGTGCAAGGTCGAGGTTCACAAGTGAATAGAACCATTGCTTGATTTGCAGGTGTGCAAGGTCATACAGACAGCAACACAACAGGGAGCAGTATCAGGCATGATCTACTTGGAGTACAGGTGTGTACTCGGATAGAGCAAGAGGAAGGCAAGGGAGTTCCTTCCATAAGTATGGTCTGTTGAATTGTAGTTTGTTGCAGATTCATGGGAGATCTACTTGAAGTACCTTGAGTACTTGTGGAGCACGTGGAGTGCTTGTGGAGTGCGTGGAGCACTTGTGGTGTGCGTGGAGCACGGGAGGTGAACACCAACTCTGTATTTGAGTTGGGTGTTGGGACCTGTGAGAGGGAGAGCTTTGGGGAGGAGAATTACTGTTCACTTGAGGTGTGGGAAACCTCTGTAAGGTGGTGGAGAAGAAGTGGCATCTTCTTTATTGTATTCTTTTCTGTATAAAGTGTTAATACAATTTGGTATTGTCTCTCATATCATGTGTTATTCTGAATTCTAGTTACTTGGTGAATCTGGTTAATTTCCGCATATTAAGTTGCTTGGTATTAGTAATCAAATTGTGTGCTTCCGGTGTACATCCTCCCAACAAAGAGACAAGTTCTTCTCTTGGTGGAGAAGGAATTGGAGAATGGGGTTCTTCGAGAGGAAAGAGCATAGGGATGATCGTGCCTTCTACTTGTGGTTGAAGAGTAGAAAAGGTATGGTCCTCCATTGGTAGTAGGAAGGATGAAGGTGGGGCTAGTGGCGTTGGTATGGTTAAAGCATCCTCCAATATAAGAGGGGTAGATGGAGGACTATTAGGAGAAGAAGGATCTTCTTCCTGTGGTGGAGGGATAGGTTGACTAACCTCTTTAGTTTGTGGAAGAGGTTGGTTAGGGACAAAAGGCGAAACCATACCGACCGTGCGTATATTATGCTCTTGGGGGTCTTCAGTTGTGGTCTAAACGTTGTTTTGGCTAGGGGGATGGTTAGGGAAAGGTTGTCTAAAGATGTCTATGTTTTGGTTAGCCGACGCATTTGGGTTATCCAAGACAAGATCACCTTTGTCTAGCATGTCTTGGATAATGTTCTTGAAGGTTTTACAATTGTCTGTGTCATGGCCTTTGACACGATGATAATTATAGAAGTCATTCTCCCTATACCATATAATGATGGCACGCGAGGGATCAAATTGAGGTGGTGGTCAAATTTGGGGGAGGTTGAGGACTCCCTGTTTGACTAGTTTCTCCAACATGGACGCGTATGATTCTCCTATTGGAGTATATTGACGCTATAAGTATCATTGTTGGAATTGTCATGTAATGCTTTGAGATGTGGAAGGTTTGGATTGGTTAGTTGTGGTCAATGATGATGATCTAAGTACCATAGCATTTGCCGATCCCTTGGACTTGGGATTGGAAGAAGAAGATTTGGATGAAGGGTCATTTGATTTTGCATTAGTATTTTTACTACACAGTTTGAATTTATTTTCTTTGATAGCACGGAGTTCAAGCTTCCTAGCCATGGTGAAATCTTCGTCAAATGTGCGAAATGTTTGGACCCGCAAAGTAGATGAGATGTGTTTGGCACATGCTTGTGAAAAGAGCTCAATGAGCTCAGGTTGAGGTAAAGAAAAGGAGAGTTGATTGATTAAACCTCTCCAATGGGCAACAAAATCAGCTATTGATTCATCATCGAATTATCTGATAGAATATAGGTCTGTGATGGAGACCTTTTTAGTTATGTTAATTGAAAAGTGGTCAAGAAATAGTTGAGCTAGTTACGTGAAGGTAAATAGAGAGTGACTGGTAATAGAACTATACCAATCGAGGGCAACACCAGAAAGTGACATGGGAAATGTGCATAGTAATAATGCATCATCATATCCTATAAGGTAACAAGCGTGTCTAAACGCTCGTAGATGTTGATGTGGGTCCTCTTTACTCTGAAAGTGAGTAAACTTGGGAAGTTCCCACTGACTAGGATATGGTCGAATTGGGACTGAAAGATGAATATGTTCATTATAGATTTGTTCATATGAGAGAACATTTCTTGAACCCAAAACAAATGTCTCAAGATTAGACACCTTATCCATCAACATCTTGATTAGATCAGTGGATGGATTTGTAGGTGGGGCACCCCTAGGTTGTAAGGCATTTAGAAGGTGTTAGGTGGAGCGTATGACATTGTTGGTTGCATTTGTATAGGTGCAACATATTGGTAACTAGTCATAGGGACTGATGTTGAAGTCAAGGGTGGTTGTGTCATGAAGCTAGAGGGCACAACTTGACTTGATGTCGCCAAAGGTGGTTGGATGGTGGCAACAATAGCCGAAGGATAAGTAGTCACTCTTGTATTTATGGGTGCAAGAGTAGGTGGGATGGAGACAATTAAGTTCTAGAATGGTGTAGGACTTTGTTGAATGGTTTGTGGTTGAGGGGGTATAGAAACCCCAATGGAGGTAGGTCCAAAAATAGAAGGAGAGGCCACACTTTGAATATTGGTCATGGTTGGGTTGTTAGTTGAGGTAATGGCCTAGGTGACCATGGGTTGGGTTATAGAGGCTGTTGATATGATTGTTGTTTCAACTAAGGAAGTTGGCATCCCAAAAACTGGGTTGCTTGAAGGATCTCGTGTTTGAATTCTCACGAGATAGTTATGAAGAGCCTTGACATTGAGGTCAAGGAACCTTTCAAAGTCTTGATCCCCTTTGGGAACAATTGGATGTTGAGTTGGGGTTGGTTGGATAGGAGTACATTCAGTTTCTGAATTATACTCCATTTGGAGACTTGATATATAAGGCGAAGGCGGGAGTGGTTGTTGCCTTGCATGGTCAACAAGAGTTTTAGCTTGACTACGTGTCAAAACTATTCAAGGCCAAATAGGTTCAGGTTCTAAAAATTATATATTTCAGCCTCAGAAAACCAGAATTTGTTTTTAACAGCAAAAAGGTCAGGGTTTTAGCTTGTTGTTTGAGAAGAAATTTTTTTGTCAGTGACCGACGTCAGTAGAAAAATTGATGTCGGTGAAGTAAGTTTGCTGATGTCGGTCAGATAACCGATGTTGGTGAAGATCAGTTGCCGACGTCGATGGAAAAATTGATGTTGGTTACTGTGTACTTCTAGAAACTCAAAAAACTGAAAGTTTTTGGAAGAAAGAAGAAAGTTTTGAGTTGTTTTTGGAGCTTAGAATAATGCATCCTTACCAGCTCAAAAAACTAGATAAAAATATAATAATATATGAAGACAAGCAGCCTCTAAACATTAAATTCCTAAGAATAAATTTTAGAGTCGTGGTGGCTTATGCCTTAGAAGAGTGTGTTTGGGAAGTTGGGATTTTAGAATAGGTACTAAAAAAAACAGTCTAAGGTTGGTTTCGAGTTGAGTTTTGGTGCTCAAAATTTGTATTAGGTTCCATACGTGGCCTGGTGCTAGGAGCTTGCTCCCCTCACTTCATGAGCCTAGAGACAAGCTGGGTCGCTTAGCCAATATATACTTCCCCTAGAGTTTATACTCTGCCAGAGAACAGAGTGCGTTCTCCCCTTGGTAGTGAAGTCCAAGTAGGATTACCAGGAAGGGTAAGGTATCTGATAGGTGATGAAATCCTAGTCAGACCTTGTCTCAGGTATGTTTAGATGTTTGATTTTGTGAATGTGGTCAGGTTGTGTAACATATGTGCACTACGATTTATTTATAATGCATTTTTAATTACTAGATGAGAAGGCTAAATATGCATTCAAGCAGGAATGAAATGCAATAGATTTTAACCCAAATTGAATTTTTTTTGTTCAGATGCAAACAATTAGGAAAAGGTTAAGAGCATGAATTTCACTACTCTAAGATGCAGAAAAGAAGTGACAATAAGAAAAAGTTCTTTTTAACTTGTGCTAATGGTGTTTTTTCGAAAGAGAAAGAAAGAAGAAGGATGCAAAAAGAGAATTTTTCCTAATGCACCTATATAAAAGTTTGTTTTAGAAGAAATGAACCCAAGGAAAACTCGAGGGTCCCACCGGGGGTGCCAGAATGTTTCTACTCACTTTTTATTTTTACATTCAGAAGAAATAAGAAACTAAAGTTAAGTGGTCAGGGGTTTGTACGTACCCAGATGAAGTTGCGCACCATATCCAGATGTTTTAGGAGCTCCTCTTTGGCTGTGGAGGATGACACCTGTAGATAAGAAAGACTTAAACAAAGAAAATGTTAGATAGATATATGGTGGACTGCCAAGCAAAGCTCTGTGCCAGAAGTGCAAAGACTTCTTTGTAGGATGACAGTCCACTTATTTGATGAAAGAGCATTGGATAAAGAGAAATAATGAAAGACTAAGAAACAAAAAATAGACAATGCGTACCTATGTTCTATTGTAAGTCTTCCACAGTCATCGACGTCGGTGGTTCTACCAACATCAGTTGGTCAAGGTTGCCGACATCGGTTAGACTACTGACGTCGGTAGGGAAAATGGCCCTTGATGCTGATGTCGGTAGGGGCAATGGGCCTTGGACAAGTTGTAGGGTATGTCTGTGGTCAATATAATAGTTTGGGATATTCAAAAGGGTTGTGTAGGGATCCAGAGTAGTGGACAGAGTCTTAGGAAGGACAAAGGTAGGGGACAAGGGTGGAAGGAGAATGAGGATGAGAGGAAGGCTTTTCAACCTTTTTGGGAAGAAAGTCAGGTTGTCTCAACAGTACTCAAAAATAGCCAATTGATTAATCACCAATGCATTCAAAAAAATATTGAAATATAAACTAGAAGAATACTTAACTCTTGGTGGAGAACCAGAAGTGTAGAAGACTTGTTTCTATTATGGCTGATGTAGGAGGCTTCGTGCAATCTTCTAATCCAATGTGGAGTGAATTCTGTAGAGTTTCTTATCCTGGAGAGTGATGATAGAATGTTGATGCTTGTAAAGAGTCGAGGAGCAAGAGAATTTGGATCCTTGGAGCAAGAGAATTTGCATTCCTGCCCTGCAATCGAGGTCAAAATTTAGTTTTAAGCAACCGACATCGACGATATCGCCGGCGTCGGTTGACTGTTAACCAACGTCGGCGGCTAGAGAATGTGAAAAAAGGCTATTTTTAGCCTTTTTCCCATTCTTCCATCTGCCAAGTTCGGTTATCATTGTTAAACGGTCCAAAGGTGGGTTTAATAGGCACGAGAATTAGTGGGAGAGTTAAAATTAGGTCTTAGGTAATTATGATTAGTCATAGGGTGATAAATGGCCTAAGAGCTAGGAATCCAAGGTGAGGTGTCTAGGGGGGATTATTAATTTAAAATAAGTATTTTAAATTAATAAAGTATAGGTTAGGCATGTTGAAGTTAGAAAGGGACCAAAGGGGGGGGGTTGACACTATTTTGGTGTCTACACTAACATATCAACAATAAAACTCTTAAATACCCTCACATGATAAAAAGAAAAGACTACAAATCAAGTTAACAAATCACTACTCCCTTATCAATATTATATGAGTAGTATTATAATATGCTTCCACAATCAAAAGGAAAATTATAAACACATGGATGCATCGATGTATTCTATTTATACAAATTTTATCACAATAAAAAGTAGAAGACACTATCCCATAAAATCAAGGGAATCATGCCAAAAAAACATTTCAAAAACAAATTTTTGCATCAAAAAATAAGAATCCTCTCAGGGTTTATAATGATGTCAAGGATAGTGAGGGAGTGACAACTCACATTTATGCCCACTATGAGAGATGAAACTTATTCCTAATCCCTATAAACATAAGGTTTCCAACTCATGAGCCAACTCCTAACACATTGGACTCCTCAACAAAATGACTATCTACACTCAACTATAAGAAAATTATCACCACACTAGGTGGTACCAAAATAGAAATGGTCTTATTGGATTGATATAAATAAGACACAAAAGTAATGCACATATACCTAAGTGAGAATCATCCCATTTTTGTTAAACACTCACAAAATAAGCACCAATAACAGTGACTTGGTTATTCAATTAAGAATGCAATCACTCTTGAGATGTCTGATCTAAGTGATAAAAAATATGGTAGGGAACTCTTATTCACAATTTAAGAACTATATTATGCACTCACCTACCAAACATTGGTTACAACCATCACCATTGAGACACTTGTTAAACCAAACCTTTAACAACTCTAAGTGGGTATGAATGCTCCTAAAGAACACACTCAATGTAACACACACATTTCATTATTCTCCTTCTAATAAATAGAAGGATACAAAAATGATAATGGACTCATTAGGTCCTAGAGTTTGAGATATATATCTGATACCACATGTAACAACAATGATGGGTTTGACATAGATAAACATGATTTTTTAAATAAACACATATACTATAAATATAATACTCCAAAATAATCTAGGCAGAGATCATATATAATTATCTAAGTGATAATTATAAATGATGCATACTACATCATACATCACTAATCACTAACATCATAAGAAACACATCATAATCAAATATGGAAAGTAATTAATTATAGATAGCCACTACTGGTACAATATATAACCACTGTTTTCAAGCCATAGTAAATAGGTAATTAAAACTCTTTATGATAATGTTTCCACTAATAAATACAACATAATACAATGCATGTAAATAATATACATGCCTCACCTAGAACATAGTTCTCAAACTCAAGTATCTATGGCAATCTCAAGGGTCGTCTCGATAAGTAGAAGTACTATGGGGAGGGAGAGCATCATTTGAGTTTTTTTACACACCAACCATGAACTAATTATCCCCCAAATTAATCTCTTTAGAAAATGTCCCTCCCTTCATAGATGAGTAGATAGTGATGGTACATGAATATAGAGAGATAAGCAAGTACCTATGTGTTGTATGATTTATAAAACTAAACATTCAATGTATCTTAGAAAACCTATTTTATTGCAAGATATCACACAAACATGTAAATAATACTCATGAAATTAAAATGTCTCACTAAACATACTTTAATTAAAGTTTTTAATAATAATAAATAATAACAATATATAGATCAATCAAATTCATACACAACACTTGATCAAATTGCCTTCATCTAGAATTGTGATGCTAGTAAGCAAGTGAAGTGTGTTTCACTACTTACTCAGTATCAACAATACGAGATTGGTCAAACATAATTCAACCACAATATTCAAACAATTTATATTCTAATAGAAATCATATCACATAACATGCTAACATAGGAGTCATCAAAGTATGCATTTATTTTGATAAACGTATGAATGAATCTTATATTATTGTCTATCCCATAATAGAAATAATGACTAAAGTTTATATCACCCAGATAAAATACTCATTTAACTATATATTTCAATAAGCTCAATTAGTTTCCAAACATACTACACTCTATGATAACTCATATTACCATATTTTAGTATTCTAAGATATAACTACTAGTTTTCCACAATCAATCATATAAGTATTCTTTTATACATGGAAACGTAATATTCTATTTAGGCAATTGGATATAACAAAGCAAGTCACATTTTCAATGAAACACGTAATACTCTATCCTATCATTAATTACACACTCAAAGGTTATACACATGCATACACAAATTCTTACTAACTATCACAAAACATGTTATTCATATTAATAACCAACATACATTAAATCAGTCAAATGTAGGTCTGAGTCTAGACATAACAATTATAATATGTACCATTCAGATATAACATACATTTATACTATAGTATTATATGACATCCCATACTATCATAGTTCATTGTTTATGATCACAACAACACAATTATGAATAACCAGTCTTACTGTTCTAAGAAGTAACTGACCCACAAACATAAATAATAATATAGCAAGTATAGGTTTATACCACCTGGGTATACCTTATGGTTAAACTTCATACTACTATAACTTATAGTCATACATCACGATGCACTATTATATACTAAATATAGCCAAATATTTGTATATATTAACACTATCATAATGTGTACCACACACAAATATTGAAGGCTATATATATATATATATATATATATATATAGTCATGCATACTATTTGCAGTGAATGGGATAACTCATAAATCCATTATGATCTTTCTTTCCAACAACTCATTTCATTTTTAGGAGATTGTTCTAAAAGGTTATATTTTCTGGTTTCTAAGAAACTTAATGACTTACTCAAACCATCTATTAAACTATAGGTACAATCCCTATTTATAGCATTTGTACATCATAATATGCATCACATGTAAGTACTCCAATGCTATTCAAATAATAAACTACTTTCATTTATACTTTTTAACAAGAGATTGCTATAGTTATTTATAACTCTAATTGAGAATCTTAAATCACATTGCTTATCCCAAGATGATGAAGACCCATGCTGAGTTATAAATATGCATCTATCATTAAATGTTAGGTTAGGAGCTTAGAACTTTATTTGAAATAGTTTCACAACTCTCGATTCTCATGACCAATTCTTATGTGTTATATTCTCCCAATACTCATAGATTAGTTAGGTAGAAATATTGATTGACTATGGTTCAAAGGTGTCAATTATATCATAATTTCTATTATACATTGAATGAATTTGATTTCTATTAACAATTTGAGTCAAATCATATGATCAAGATCCTCTACAATAGTGTTAGTTTGTATGTAAAATATAAATCTCTATTAAATGTAGTTCTATAGTTTATAATCACCCATGGAGCTATAGTTAGAGGAGCACACCCCTTCATTTAAATATAAGCTAGTAAGCATAAGTATACCTATATTCATTTTGTGTATTCATCAATACATAGCTTTTATAGTTTTACATCTATAAAATGGGTTTTATACCCAAACTATATAATAAGCATATCATGGTTATTAAAAAATAATGAAATATCACGTTTTATACTCCACATGCTTTAGTGAATACTATTTTTAGGATTTTGGTAAGTTATAACTATGATCCTTTTTAATTCAACTATCAAATTTATACATGTTAAAGTACGATTAATTATGTTGATCATTAATCATAAATCCCATTCATGTTTCAGTATGTAGTCATATCCAAGCTCATACTCAACCCAAAATGTATTTGTGGTCTTAACTCAATGTCATAGGTTTAATACCCGAGGCATTACTTATCTCAAGTTATTTATAAAAGACGTCTAAATACATAATATTATTATATAAATATAACATGGTTTAATTTTCTAACAAAAATGTTTTATTTCCAAGGTCATAAATTAAATCAGTTCAAAATTCATTCCCACATTTAATAAAGTAAACTAATTTGCAATTTAAATTCCCATCTTATGACTTGATTAACTATTTAAGTCCAATGTATTCTTTCAGGTATAAAGTTCCCATATTTGACATTAGGTTGGTTTTCAACATACCAAAATGCCTCATTAAGGAGACTCTCATTATGCTTTTCTTTACCTAGCCACTAGATGCTAAACTTACTTCACCTACTTTGAGTAAACTACTACAATTTATTTCCCATTGCACAGGTGGAATATAGCATCAACAATGTCATTTACATGGTATATTGTATGAGAGGTATTATAGGATGATGCCTTAGATATTAAAGCTAACATTATTTAGTTATTTAAAATACATCAATGCCAATTAATTATTTAGTTAGTAAAACTCACCAAGTGAAGTACAATGATGTTGATGCACAAAACCAGATGATTCATGTTACATGAGTATTACACCAGCTATGAATTAGACTACAACAAGTCATAAATATTGTTAACACAATTACAAGATAGAAGGAAAAGTCTTACAACTGAATCTAGTGAGCAAGTACTTCAAGTGGAAAAGATCATTTTAAGGGCCTTTTATTACCCTATATGCTCAATGTATTAGATTTGAACTACTTTTTTTAATCATCTGATGCATGAATTTATAGTATTTACAACAATAAATAGCAATCACCACTCTAATGATGATATATCAAATCTTACTGAAACTCTACAAGCACTTTAGGGTGGAATTTGAGCATAACAATTAAGTTGATCTCACCAAAATGTTATTAGCAAGGGTTTATTATGTTTGCTTTTTAATAAAATATCAAAATAAGCTTTAACATTATATAAAAATAGATATCCATTTTATCTTCCATGCTCCATGAAGATCCAAAAGAAAGATACCTTCAATAGAAAATGAATGGTTTCTTGTTATTTATCTGAAAAGTTGGACTTTTTTTGAAGCTCCTAAAGATGTGGTCCATAATTCAATAAATGATGATTGAATAAGAGAAGAATCCATACAAAAATCTAATATATAGTCTATTGGTATATTTTTAATGAGGTTCCATTTTAATCAAATAAAATAAGATCTAAGTCAGGTAGAATCACTGCAATAATACTGAACATACAAATAAGATCACCTCCCCCCCATTATTCAATTTCTTTATAATATAGTTTTGTGCATTCCAGTATGAAAATATATAGTTTTATGCAGGTCAACGTATATATAAATTCTTATTTAACCAAATCATCATATTTTTTCAGAGATATATAAAATCATATGAATTCTTAAGATATCACCGACCTGAGAGTGTATCGAAGGTCGAAATAGTGTGATCTATCAAACTCCCTTTCTTTTTTAGCGCTACCCTCTTTTCACTCTTATTTTCAATATGATCTACATTACTTCACAAATTCTCCATATATTCCCCCCATTCTCCAAAGGGTATATCTTTTAAAATATTTTTCTCTATTTTTTTATTTTTTTTATTTTTTGTTATTTTTCTCATTATTTAAATGTATTTCTTCCTTTTTGTTTTTCTCTTCACAAATGGCAATATTGTAAATTTTATTTATTTTTTACATTAATTACAAAAATCTATAATTTTAGTAAATAAATTAGCATCTCCAAATTCCATTATGGTTTAATAATAAATCCATTAATTAATAACCTCAAATATGCACAAGTCACATTCTAAAAATATTAATGATCACATGCAAAACACACTAGTTGAAATCCACAAAACTAGAAAGCTATTTTATTAAACCATGAAAATCAACTATTTAATACAAGCAAAAATAAACACACTATGTTACCAATTTCATTATGCATTTATAAAATGTGCTAACTTTTATGGCGTGTGTAGGGTATTAGCAAATTTTTATGTCATCCTATGACATATCCATCTACATCACCCTCTCCAATGATGCTCTCCATATGTCATGCTCTGAGGGATGATTTCTCTTACTTCAACCTCACAACAAACATGTAAGTAGATCATATCAACATGATATACATACATAATAAAATATAGCCTAATATAACTCATCAACATGTATGTAATGTAAACACATACACTACAAATAACTCATATAAATGTACTCATGTAACCTAAGTAATATCAAACTATCATATAAAAACATATATCTCAAATCTTATTCAAATCCAAATTTATCAATTATAAATATCCATAGATAATCCAATCATTTGTTTAGCGAGGAATCAGGATGTAACATATAAGTTGGTCATATAGATGGCCCCCAAATGGGTTGAACTTAATAATGTGCATATTCAAGTTTGAAACCTTATCACTCATATTTTGAAATCCCTAGGGGAGGTCTTACAAGTGGAGAAATATAAGGTTACACTATCTCATATGAATGCACACCTTAGTATTTCCCTAAATCTAGTTGCCGCCTTTTAAAATACCATAGTTATCAAATCAAAGGATAAATAATTTGTTTACCCTTTTTTGGGGGGTTGGAGGGACTGAATAGATGTCTTTTTATGTAAAAAGGATGGATACCAATTAATAAATATTATTTTATGGTAAAAATGAAACCCCCTCCTATTTTAAAACAAAATGCTCTATTTGTTGAGGAGAAGATGTGTGATCTACAAACTCTTTATCTTTGAACTAGGATGTTGATATAAACTTGAACACCCCTACAAGTGGTGATAATCCTCATGACATTCTTATTTGTCCTAGGGACTCTATGAATATACCAAATATAATGAAATTACCATGAAGAGATTAATGAATATCCCTTTCTAGGAGATGTTAAACATGCATCTGAAGGTCTACTGAAGTTCTATATATAAAATTTTGAAGATCCAAGGAGAGTGGACATGGAGGTATGCCATTAAAAGAGGTGAGATTTTTTGAAGAATTTGAAGTTTCCCTTGCAAAACCCATGGATGAAAATAAATCTCCTACAAAGGTATTCTTTGGGGTGGCCATTAGGGTTGTTAAGTTGGTTGAAGAGCGCATGAAAGAAGGGAATAGACGGGGTCTTAGTTCTAAGCTAGAAATGTATATACTAACTCAAAATATTGACTTTGAACCCCTACCTTACTTATTGATTAAAATATATTCCTTTGGAAGAATCCTATACCTAAATAAGGTGTTAAGAGATAAAAACAAAATAATGTACTTGTTTGATCCCTCAGATGATTTTCTAAGCAGTGAAGAAGTGAGAAAAAAGGACATGAGAATGGACATAGTGATAGCGATAGAAAAGGTATAGAGGAATTTTTTATCTTTTTTTGAAAGGTTGTATAATAACATAGGAGGAAATAAGGATCTTGGCCCTACTTCCATGTAAGTTATGAAGATGGTCAGTGGGATCGTCATAGGTTTAGAATCTCAAGATAGAAGAGTCTTTGTTAGAAAACTTTGTAGGGCTTGGTAAATTTTAAATTTCCTTATGTTTTAGGAGGTTAAATTAGTGGGGTTTAATCTAGAATCTACTTTGTCATATATTTGGATGGGGTGTTCTTGTTTTTATAAAAATCATGAGAAAGGGAGAGGGGCATTGCCATAATTATTATCAAATAATGGGAACATGTTGTTAGTAGCTCGGGCACCTCACTATTAAATAGGGTGGCATAGGTGACCATGAAGGTAGATGATACTAGGTTTAAAATTAGTTTTATATATGCCACAAATTATTATAGGGAAAGGTCTAACTTAAGGAGTTAGTTATATACTAATTTTAAGGATATTTCATGGATTGGGGGAGACAAGAATATGGTTGAAGACAAATATTATAAGTTGGGAGTGATTATTTTTTAATGGAAAGGCAAGGAATATTTTTACTGGTATAAAATAAAATGACTACCTAGATTCATAGACCCTCTCTAAAAGGTAAAAATGATAGTAAAGGAATTTGGTACTCTTGGTGTAATAATCGATAGGGTAGAAGAAATGTTTATTCTAGGCTTGACATATTTCTGGTTAACAAGGAATACTTTCTCCTTCCTCCAATTAATAGAGGAAACCTTGAAAATGTGTATCCTTACATTCTTTATGACCATCATCCAATTGTTATGGATTTTAAATTTGTCTCTTCTCTTATCGATGTTGTGAAGGGAAATGTCTTTTTAAGATGAATGTCACACACATAATGGACCAAAAATTTATATAATGTTAAAAAAGGTTTTGATTTCTTACCAAACATTTTTTGACCTTAACATCTAGTAATAACACTTCAAATTAGTGTGTAGTTCCTCTACCCAAAACATTATGAGAGGGTTTGTTAAAGCCAAGGGCAAGATTAGAATGAATATGGAAATAAATATTTGGAAGGATTTTTATTTATATGAAACCAAAATACAAGATGATTCAAATAATGAAGATTTATTAAAAAACTTTATTTTAGTAAAGCATTAGTACAGGGTTTTACAAATCTATATCTCTTAGGAAGCTGGGGTCAGGACTAGGCTCACTTGGTTCAACTTTGGTGACAATAATTATAAATATTTTTTTTAGGATTCTCAAGGATAAACATACAAAGGGTAAGGTTGGGTCTATTGATATTGGAATTAATATCTCCGATAATACCATACATGTCAGGAGATATGGGTAAGTGCGGGGAACTAGTGGGCCAAAAGGGGTTACCTGTGGACATTTTTTCCTAAAAAATAAGAAATGTCAACTTTTGTAGATTATTTGAAATGTACACACTCAAATTTTGAAGATGATATAAGAACGTGAATTTTAGCATTTCAATTCTAGTTTATATCATATATATATTTTTGAAAATGGTCGAGTATAAGTTGGTCAAACATCTAAAATTAAAAGAGGAACTCCTATTTTTTAAAGAAAAATAGAGTAGATAGTCGGTTGTGCATCCCATATTATTTTGAGCGTCATTTAATATTGTTTGAACTCCTTTGATGGAAATTAAGATAAGATCATCTAGTTTTCAACCTATATATTTTTTAAAAAATTAATGAATATATATTTTTATTAATTTTACAAGTAAATAAACCTTGAAACTAATAAAAATGGTTAGATGGCCATGCGCAACCACCTAACTACCTAAAAAAATGAAATTTTTTGTTTTTTTTAAAATGGGTACAGAATTAGGCCTAGTTTTCAACCATATATATATATTTTTCCATTTGTATTAACGAAAAAAAAACATAAACAAATATAAACATGTATTGTTGTTGCATATTATCGCATAAAAAATACATACTTATAAATAAATATAGATGCAAACCTTAGAATAGTAAAAAAATTAGAAAAATCATAAATTTGGAAAGACGAGAGTGTACTCGATGTTGTAGTAATAGTTTTATCAAATGTCTTGATAAAATTCATAGTGTTTATGATGGTATAAGTTTAATTTTGTTATTTTAAGTCAAAAACATGGATTTAATTGTCTATTTATAGGTCCAAGCCTTAGGCTCAGGAATCTAAGCCATTTTTGATCCTACAACCATGTTATTCAATTTACACATAACAAAAGCATGTACACACTATAACATGCACATGTTATAATGTTTACATGTTACTAAATATATGTTATGTCACATATGTTAGATATAAAAGAAAAAGAATAACTGAAAGGCAAGGGAACAACTTACTAAAATAAATGTTAAGCAATTAGGGTCACTTTGCATATTCTAAAATTAGCCTCACAATGCCACAAGTTATGATTTGGAAGAGAGTTCTTAAAAATCTAATTCAGTCAATACTGTTGGGGATCAACCAACAAACTTGATTACTATTGTGCAAGCAACTAAACATGAAATTAAACCAGAATAATAAGTAACTAGAATCAGAAATAGCAAAGAATAAGAGATACAAGAAACCACCCTGAAAACTTGTATTAAACTCTTCCAGAAGGAAATACAATGAATAAAATCACACTTTATTCTCACACCTCTCAGATATACAGATCTCTTTCCCTCAAGAGTTTTCTCTCTCAATTACAATCAATTCCAACAACCTGGATTGATACACATATACAATAAATGTCTTATACTATTCTATAAGCTATGAAGATCTAATCCTATTATATAATATTAGGAAACATGAGCATGCATTCTCCACTGTTAGATATACCTCTTAATCAAGGGGTCAAATCAGTCCTGCCAAAAATAGAAACGTGAAATCAATACCAACAGTTAATCTAATCATGCAAACAATCTGTTCATCCACGAAAATAGAATTTTTGGATGCATAGATAACTGACGTCGGTCCCTACCTATCTGCACATGATCGACATTGGTCGATCCATAACCGATGCTGGTAGCTCCCAGTCGACCCCTGACCAACATCGGTCGCTCCTTATCGACGCCAGCGACTGTGTAACTCTAGCAACCTACAATTTACTCATTTGGTGAAGCTTTTAGCTCCACAACTCAACAATCTCCCACTTGGAGATAAACAGTTGCACCAGTACTTGTACAACAACATCTTATAGCTTCTCCATCTTCAAACTCAATCTTGAAGACCAACAAAAGTTGAATAAAGATTCAACTTCTCCTTTGTTACCGGCTTTGTTAACATATCAATAGGGTTCTTATCTGTATGAATCTTTTCCAGCTTTAACTCACCATCCTCCAATACCTATCTAATGAAGTAGTAGCTAAGTTGTATATGTTTGGTTCTTGAATGAAAGGCTGAGTTCTTAGCCAAATGAATTGCACTTTGACTATCACTGTATAATCTGCAACTCTCTTGCTCCTTTCCCAACTCTTCCATGAATCGTGTCATCCATATCATCTCTTTGCTAGCCTCTGTGACTATAATGTATTATGCCTCTGTAGTAGACAAGGCAAAAACCTTTTGCAACTTTGAAATCCAGCTAACTGCCATTCCACCAACAGTGAAAACATATCCTGTGGTGCTCCTTCTGCCATCCAAGTCACCTGCCATATCCACATCTACATATCCATGTAGATAAGTATTTGACCCTCCATAGCACAAATGCCTATTGCTGGTCCCTCTAAGATATCTGAGAATCCACTGAACTGCTTTCTAGTGCTCCTTCCCTGGATTGGCCATAAACTTACTGACAACTCCCACTGCTTGGGCAATATCCAGTCTAGTACATACCATTGCATACATTAAGCTCCCAACTGCAGAAGCATATGGAACTCTACTCATGTACTCTACCTCATCATGTAAATTAGGACACTGTTCTTTACTCAACTTGAAGTGTCCAACCATAGGTGTGTTTACCAATTTTGCATCCTGCATATTGAACCGTTTCAACACCTTGTTCACATAATCCTCTTGAGACAAAATCAACCTGTGATTTTTTATGTCTCTCTTAATACTCATGCCAAGGATTTTCTTTGCTACTCCCAAATCCTTCATGGCAAATGTGTGAGCTAATTTCACCTTAAGCTCAGAGATATCCTGCATGTGTGAACCTACAACAAGCATATCATCTACATACAACAACATGATAATATATCTACCATTATCTAATCTCTTAAAATAAACACAATGGTCAGATTGACATCTACTAAAGCCATGCTCAATCATAAACCTGTCAAATTTCAAATACCATTGTCTAGGAGCTTGCTTGAGACCATACAAGCTTTTCTTCAATCTGCACACAAGTTTCTCCTTACCTTTGACCTCAAATCCTTCTGGCTAATTTATATATATTTCTTCATCTAAATCTCCATGAAGAAATGCTGTCTTAACATCAAGCTGCTCAAGATGCAAATCCTCAATAGTAACTAAAGATAATACAGTCTGAATAGAAGTCATTTTTACTACAGGAGAAAACATTTCACCAAAATCAATACCTAGTTTTTGTGCAAATCCTTTCACTACCAACCTAGCCTTATATCTCATCTGTCCATTCTCTCCTTCCTTCAATCTGTAGATCCATCTATTTTTCAGTGTTCTCTTTCCTGTTGGAAACTCAACCAAATCCCATGTTTGGTTCTCTTTTAAGGAATCAATTTCCTCATTCATGCCAAGCTCCCACTGATTCTTGGATTCCACCTATATGGCTTCATCAAAACTCTCTAGTTCTCCATCATCAGTAAGCAATAAATAGAATAATGAAGGGGAATATCAAATTGGAGGTTTACTTACCCTTTTTGACCTCTTGATGGGCGTCTGAGACTCATTCACAACACTCTGTTTGCCCAAATTCTCTGACAGTGACCGACCTCGATCACCTCCAGGCCTATAACTGACCAACGTCGGTTCCACATGACCAACGTTGATTTCTTCTTGACCAACATCGATCACTGTCTGACTGACGTCGGTTCCTATATTGTCGATGTCGGTTCCTACCTGACTGATCTCAGTCTCTATATTTTCCTATTCTATGATTATTCTTTCTCGCAAGCTAGTTTTGGAATGTCACCTCATCCAAATCTCCATGGCCCTGCTCAAAATTCTTTAGCTTCTTGAGCTGATCACTATACATCACTTTTTCATTGAAAACAACATCACGGCTTCTAATAATTTTATTATTTCATAGATTCTACAACCAGAATCCAAAATCTTTAGAGCCATAACCAATAAAAGTGCACCTCATAGATTTAGCATCCAGCTTCTTTCTATTTTCTTTATCAACATGCACAAAAGCTTTAGAACCAAAAACTCTAAGAAATGAAAGATCTACCTTTTTACCTGTCCAAGCCTCTTCTAAAATTCCACCATCCAGAGCAGTAGAGTGTCCTCTATTAATCAGGTAAACCGTAGTGTCTATAGCTTCTACCCAAAACTATAAGGGCAAACCAACATGCAACATCATACTCCGTGCACGCTCCAATATTGTTCTGTTCATCCTTTTAGCGACTCCATTTTGTTGAGGTGTCCTTGGAACCATCCTTTCCCTGTGTATTCCATACATAGAACAGTAACTTCTAAACTTATTGCTGTAGTACTAACCACCATTGTCAGATCTAGGGTACTTCAATCTCAAACCTGTTTCATTCTCAACCAAAGCTTTCCAATTCCTAAATGTGTCAAAAACATCAGATTTCTTCTTTATGTAATAGACCCATACCTTTCTTGTAGCATCATCAATGAAAGTAACATAATAATGTGATCCTCCAATCGAAGCTACCTGAGTTGGTCCCCACACGTCTGTGTGAACAAGCTCCAACTTGTGCTTCCTCTTTGTTGACCCAATTTTGATAAATCTTACTCTCTTCTATTTTCCAAAAACATAATGCTCACAGAAATATAGATCTATGCTTTTCAAATCTGAAAGCTTACCTTTTGACTTAAGAATTTTCATTCCCTTCTCACTCATGTGGCTAAGCCTACAGTGCCACAACTTTGCATCCACATCTGATACAGAAGGAGAATAATCAGTAATAAAATTACATAAATAGAGAGTACATACTCTCTTACCTCTAACTAATACAAGTTCTCCCTTGGTAACCTTCTAAGATTCAGCTATGAGAGTTACTGTGCAACCCTCATCACCCAACTTTCCTATAGAAATCAGATTCTGCTTCAGGGCTCGGACATGCATGACATCCTTCAATACCCATGTGTTGCCATTCTACAATTTTAGTTGCACTTTTCCTTTGACAAAAATTTTACAAGGCTCATCTTCCCCTAAATAAAATTTTCCAAAATCTCCCTGGACATAATTATTGAAAAATTCTCTATTTGGGGTAGCATGGAAAGAGGCCCCAGAATCTAAAACCCAAGATTCTATTTTATTATGCAAAGAAAGTGAAAGATCATCTTGTGCAACAATACCTAAAACTTTTATTTCTTCATTACCTTCATGTTGATTCTCTTCATTAACCTTCAACCAGCAATCTTTCTTTTCATGTCCTCTCTTTCCACAATTCCAGCAGGTTATCTTTCTTTTTCCATTTCTGGATTTGGATCTATTGCTCATCTTTGACTTAGACCTTGATATCCCTTGCTTTCTCTTCTCTTTATGCCTTCCCCTGCTTTCAAAACTTAAAGCATTTCCTGATGTTTCCTCTGTACTTTTCTTGCAAATTTCTTCATTCAAGATTACACTAACAACATCATCTACTTTTAAAATATTTGAAGCAGATGCAGTATTACTAACTACCATTACCAAGCTATGCTAGCTTTAAGGTAAAGAGCATAAGATTAATAGAGGTTTAATTTCATCATCAAAAACTATTTCGACTGAATTTAATTGATTTACAATTCCATGGAAATCATTTAGATGATTAGATATAGATCCACCTTCCTGCATTTGCAAATTAAATAACTGATTCATAAGATATACCTTATTTGAAGCTGAGGGTTTTTCATATAAATTTGCTAAAGTAGTCATTAACTCTACCGTTGACTTTGCCTGTGATAAATTAGATATCACAGTAGATGCCAGACTCAATCTTATAGATCCAAGAGCCTTTCTATCAAGAACTTCCCATTCTTCATCTTCCATGTCTGTGGACTTCTTTGAAACCCCACCTAATGGTAAGTATAGATCTTTCTGATACAGATAATCTTCTATCTGCATTCTCCATAATTGGTAATTCTTGCCATTAAACTTCTCCATTCTCAGTTTACTTTCTACTGTCATTGCTTTACTCCCACTCAAACAAAAACCCCTGTGAGTGACCTGTAATCAAAACACACTAAATAGATCTGAACCACCTGTTAGTGAACCTGAGCTCTGATACCACTTGTTGGAGATCAACCAACAAACTTGATTACTATTGTGCAAGCAACTAAACACGGAATTAAACCAAAATAATAAGTAACTAGAATCAGAAATAGTAAAGAATAAGAGATACAAGAAACCACCTTAAAAACTTATATTAAAATCTTCCAGAAGGAAATACAATGAAGAAAATCACACTTTCTTCTCACACCTCTCAGATGTACATATATCTTTCCCTCAAGAGTTTTCTCTCTCAATTACAATCAATTCCAACAACCTAGATTGATACACATATACAATAAATGTCTTGTATTGTTCTATAAGCTATTAAGATCTAATCCTATTATATGATATTAGGAAACATGAGCATGCATTCTCCACCGTTAGATATACCTCTTAATCAAGGGTTCAAATTAGTCCTGCCAAAAATAGAAATGCAGACTCAATACCAATAGTTAATCTAATCATGCAACAATCTATTCATCCACAAAAATAGACTTTCTAGACGCACAAGTAATCGACGTCGGTCCCTGCCTGTCGACCCCTGACCGATGTTGGTCACTCCTTACTGATGCCGGTGACTGTGTAACTCCAAAAACCTACAATTTACTCATTTGGTAAAGCTTTTAGCTCCACAACTCAACAAATACTTAGTTATTTTCATGATTTCAATATTAAACTTAAGGATTTTAGAGTGTAACTTTTGCAACCAATGTCTAATTTTTAGGTTTTGGGGTCTTCCAGATTACTTGCTAACATTTATAAGAGTTATAAATTTTTCAAAATTAAATTTTACATAATAATTCAGACCCACCCACTCCTTTATGATAATTTTGATTATTATTAGGTCCATTATAGGACAAAAGTGACAGAATAATACCTATAGCTCCAAGAATCCAAATGAGCCACTAGGTTTTGGCAAGGGGTACGAAGGGTACTAAATAAACACCTAGAAGGCTAAGAGGCTCAAGGAAGTGATGGGACACCAGACGTCTAAGGTAAATATCCAATTTTCCAACTTACACTAGGCTAAAGATTGACTTGTAAGACAGGTTAGGGCTAATGCGATCAAGCACACAAAGGACACATGTATCTCTAATTGATCTAACCATAGTAAATCAAGTAGATAAAGGAAATAAAAAATACATAAAGAATAGGAAATCAAACTATCTAAACAAGGTAATGCTACCAAGTAAATAAAATTATTTAGAAACATGCAACCCTATGTAAATTAAAGGTGATTTTAAATGAAATATGTTTTCAAAGGGGAAATGCATTTATAATTTATAAATCTAAGGTAAATACTTGTTTAAAAATTAAGATAACCCCATAATTCAATATATAACCCTATAAAATATACTACACTAAACTAATAAACCATTTTCACCTTGTAAAGCAAGATACCCTCATATCATGCTCAAACAAAATCCAAGAATTCTACCAACCATGAGTCCAAGTTTTATCTAAGGTGGAGAAAGATGGAGTTGTAGTGTAGAGATCTATCCAATCCACTATCAAAAATATAGAAGAGGATAAATAGTAATAAACAAGGGATGTAGACGCTAATCCAAGTGCACAAATTAGGTGCAAAATTGAAGGATCCAAGAGTAAGTAACAAAGAAGGTAAGAAAAATTGAGAGAAGCAACAGTAAATCCAATCCAAATATCAAGTAAGAGTGTGTATTTATCTATAAGAGGGAAGATAAAACATGTAGTATGTAATAAAGGAGATCAAGAGAGGTCAAAAACTACCTAGAGATCAAGAACAATTCAAGAGAGGTGAAAAGCTATTAAGATGTCAAGAAGAGAGCCACAAAGATCCAAGAGGAGTATAGAGTATATAGAGGCCACCAAAAGGGGAGTAATAATAATTTATTGGAGAGAGAGGAATTTTTGGACATGATATATGAAAACTAAAAGGTAGATCCTTCCAAAACTAGCCATTTTTGGCCACTATGCAAAAGATAGATGCAAAAATAGAGACTTCTAAAAAAGTTATTGCCTAGGTTATGGGTTTTTGGAAAACATATGTAGTTAAGGCCATGATATTTTATAAAAATACATTACATGGGTTAAAGTGTGACAAAAAAGGTTAAAAATTATTTTTTAATGGGCCTTATAGAGTTCAAGAAGGCTTGAGAAGGCCTTGAGAAGTGTTAGAAGGTCCAATAGAGTGTATGAAGGTCTAGAAGGGTACTCAAAGAGTGGGGAAATATCCAAATAACTAAGTGGGATCAAATAGGACTCATAGTGACTGATATCATTCATGACAATTAGATATGTAATCATCGAGAGGAGCATGGTTGGATGAATCATAAAAATAATACCATAATCATTTGCAATTAGGGTAAATATGGCAAATTTGGGGCAAATTTGTGAGTGATCACCCAAATTTTGTTTA